>CALYDF020008222.1:0-11837 GCA_944474145.2 Dicrocoelium dendriticum | reverse complement strand
TCGTTCACAATAAATGAATGTGTAATGGCTGTCCTCCTTATACCTCCCTCTCTTAAAATAACCGGTTATCTTGAGTTCACATAGCTCTTTCGACGCGGATCCACCTGGAGAGGGTGTACAAACTTTCTTGTTCTCCTTGACCTGGAGCTAGCTTCATTTTCCATGCATTCCATTGGACGAACGTCCCCACCTGTAGGAGTGCTAGGCTTGTTAGTGTCCAGCAATTCATTGACGTCAAGTCCGTTGGTTTTCGGAAAGACGGCACCATGTGTAGTACGTGACCTCAACTGATTTACGTGGCGTCTCCACATCTGTGTACCAACTTGAACCTCATAAAACACCTTGCCTCGGCGCCGCAGGACTCGTCCTGGTATCCAAGCGATCCGCCGTCTTTGATTACCAGCCGCAAACACAAGATCGACCACTTTGAAAATACTTTTTCTTGCATCATACCGCCTGTTGTACTGACGTTCAATCACTGAACTCCTTGGTTGTAGAGACGGACGCTGGAAGTCAGCAAATCTAGTGTGGTTCTCCGTCTTCGACCCATAAGTGCTTCGGCTGGTGATTTCCCATCTGATGCATTAGGATTCGGAGTAACTCTATAGTTCAACTGGAAACGTTCCAATCTTTTGAACAGTGATCCCTCCTCTTTTGACTTCCACAATGCTCGTTTCAGAGTATCGACAAAACTTTCCACTTGGCCATTTGACTGCGGATGATACTGGGCCGTCTTCACATGCTCGATCCCATTCTGTGCACTAAATGAAGCAAACTAACAGGACGTAAACTGTGACCCGTTATCTGACACGACTGTTACTGACAATCCGTGCTGACGGAAGACATGTCTCATCGCAAAAATTGTGCTGTTTGCCGACGTGTTTTGCATGGCGATTACCTCTGGTCATTTACTGTAAGCGTCAATTATAACGAGGAAATGCACTCCTTTGACTGGTCCTGCGAAATCGACGTGTATGCGCGACCTGGGCGATTCTGGGATTGGCCAGGCTTGTAAGGTAGCACGTACCGGTAACTTGGAGGCCCTGATGCATCTAGATCACGATCTGCCAATGTCTTCAATTTGGCTATCCATCATGGGCCAGAAAACGTAGCTGTGCGCAAGCGCCATCATACGAGTGAGTCCTGGATGGCTCTTGTGCAGTTGCCGGAACACGCGTGAACAGAGTATTTCTGGAATGACAATGACATCTGCAAAAAACAGGCAGGAATCAACTTCAGACAAAGAGTTGCGTAGTGTGAAAGACTGTGTCAAAGCTTCTTTCGGACACTTCTTTGGCCAGCTTCGTCTTGTGTAGGTTACTACCTCTTGCAGCAATGCATCCTGTTCAGTGGCTTGCTTCACCATTGTGCCATTGACCGGTAAATTACTCAAGGCATCATGTACCACGTAGCGGACATCCATTTCGGCTGCGATGGGGGCAATGACTGCGTCTTCTGACTCACGCATACCGATATCGATTAACTGGAAAGGGCGTCCCCTTGCCCTATAGAATCCGCAGACAATTATCGCGTGGTGAAATCATAAGCCAAGAGCAGAGTTGCCCATCGCTGAAGTCTACTGGTCTTTTATGCCGGAATCCCCTTTTTGGATCCAAAGATTGCCAGAAGCGGTTTGTGATCAGTCACCAACGCGAACCGTCGACCATATACCATCTTATGGAACTTCTGCACTGCAAAGATGATAGGAAGCGGCTCTTTCTCAAGCTGACTATAATCCTTGGAAGAAAATATTGTGGAGGTATTCCGCAAGAACACGAGGGATAAATTGGAGAAATTGGTCGAAATCTGCATCAAGCGGTTTTTGCACTTCAAGCAGTACGCCGGTCTACATTTTGCACATATGCTTCACTAGCATGGATGAGTGTTCCAATCCATTTCTGTTAATTTCCTTGTCCTCTTTCACAAAGGTCTTAACGACCAAATTGGTCCACGGGTACACGTGCCAATAATGCTTTTGATCGAATCGCATTCTCAACGTTCAAACTGTTCTTGCGCACATAAACATTGTAGGCATGGGAACATCAGATGGCTCCTTATAGCGGAATCACTCTGTTCTGGATGAGCTGGAGTTCGTCCAGCCTTAATGAAAAGCCGACGGTGTTGTTCACTCAGTACCAGGCTATTGCCTGTAATGTTCGTGTTCGGGATGAGTTGCAGTAGGTAGCAACATGCATAAGTGGAGTCATTTTGTATCCGGTAGACTAATATGAGGTCTCCAAGTAGCCACCTGTAGCATCCACTGAACACTCCGAATGTTTTGGCGCTGCTAGTAGGAAAGGTTGCACAAGCATTTGACGCATTTGCTTGATGGACCACGGGGAATTTCGAGCGCTGTGAAGTCACGCTTTAGCCAAGTGTGTCAAGCCTAGATTTAGTATTCGACGTGCGAACACATGTAGGCGTGGAGGAGCATGGGGAAGATAAAGGAATTCAAAATTTCGAACGCCATCCGTAAGCTAACAACGTGCTGATTACCAATTTTGTAATGGATTCCGACTGTCTAGAATAACGAGGTCGTCCTGCACTAGCACACCGAGGTCAAGTTCCTGAGGGCTTATCTGCAGCTCATACGCCCCAACATTTTAGAGATAGGCGTGTCTATGGAGCATGTGAACAACGTGTCAATTGTCCACATTGAAATGCAATGCATTCCTAATCGGTCAATGCTGAGTCCCATCTAGGTCGCACATGGAGGATATTGTGGTTTTCCATCTTCTTGATCGTCGACCAACGGTTACTTTCATCCGCGAAAAGTAAAATTTTGTGGTGATGACTCTCGCAAGCTCATCGCACTCCAATCGATTAGGGGTAGGCAGAGATGCTCGGATTCTAACCTCTAACTGCTGTTCCCGGAGAAGGTGACCATTACAACCTAATAGCGCATAGCTGACGCTTTCCAGATACCCAATCATTAGGTCAGCGATGATTGCTTCCATGACTTTGGTAAGCGCAGGGAAAAGTGTTTTCGGACGGTAATTGGCAGGATCAGACAGACTTCTCTGAAAGAATTCGGCAAATGTTTGGACTAAGAGACTAGCTGCTACCATCGGTGCTTTAAGGTGAAGGTTATCCACTACAAAAGCTGTATCTACTCAAGGATGGTAGCTATATCAGAGAAAATGTTGATGTGAATTTATGCAGGATAACATTGATGGTGTGGTGACAGAACCAAGTATAAGGTTTGAGGTTAGTACCCCTTAAAAGTAGACCAGTACCGGGCCCGTGAAGCGTTGGTCACCTTCTTTTTGTGTGCGTATACTCACGAATCCTACTGAGTGGTAGGATCCCGCTCTGCAAATATGAAAGTGTCCGTCGCTGGCTGTACCCACGGACGCTGCCGGTTTTTGGAATGCAGTGTTCTGGATACTACTTTTGCGTCCAGATTACTGTCCTATATGCGTTTTCGCGGTGTATTACACAGCAGTATTCTTCGTTTGGTGTGTTTTTAGTCTGTGATAATGTGGTGGATATTCTTTGGCTACTTTCGGAGATTCCGGTGATCGGCCCAACTGCTGTCTGCGTCCAGTATCTTGGATTTGTTTATGGCTTTGTCAACTAGTGCAACTACATACTACTGGGACCGACGCGCAGGCAAATCAATTCCATCGACGGCTTACTTGGCCTTTACAACGTCAACGTTCGCTTGACCGATTCATACCCCGCGGAAGTCGGAAAAGTCAGCAGTCGTCACGTTGACTCAGGTAAACATACCAATATGAACGGCAAACACCGAGTAAGTGCTCATACAAATGGACTCAGACTAAGGGCGCTTGCAGTTTGGGTGAACTTAGTGAGACAGTCAAACTGGGCTAAGCTTGCTTGTTATGTAAAAGTGGTACCATCCGATGTGTGCTAGCTTACTTCAACTGCAGGTGCGATAGATGCGTAGTTCTCAGGACCCTCTTTAACTTTCTACTGCTTGTTAAAACATCTCATCTGTCAAGTTTATGCTAGTCCAGGAATACAACCAGTTGGTAGCAGAAGCCGAGCAGCGAATGAACGCTAAGTTCATCGCATTGTAAGAAAGTTCATTGAGAAGATAAGGGACGTGAACCTTAACAACAAATGGATGTCGTCATTTGGTGCGCAGTCGTTGTTTACGAATATTCCGTGGTTGGAAACCGTAGAATATGTCTGCGAACTAGTACCGCAACTGCCTGAACCTATAAATATCCCGGAAAACCTCCTGAAGGAATTGTTACTTAGATGCACCTTAAACGTACAGTTCACCTTTAACTGGGAGATGTATCGTCAAATTGATGGAGTTGCCATGGGCTCTCCATGGGGACCCCTTCTAGCAGATGTCTTAATTACAAAATTGGAGCATAACGTATTAAGAACGCACATCAACGAAGTCGAGATGTATATATGTTATATAGACGATACATTTACACTCTGCAAATCGAAAGCGCAGACTGTGAAATTGTTGGAAGCTTTTAATGATGCGCATCAGAATCTACATTTTACATGTGAGCATGAATCCAGAAACCCACTACAGTTCCTGGATTTTGATATCATCAGAAACGCCGATGGATCGTGCAGCAGAAGGGTGTGTAGAAACCAACTTGGACTGGACAGTACGTCAACTTTTATAGTGCGGTACCCATACAGTACAAATGAAACCTTGTCCGCACTCTTTCGTTCCGGGCACATATAATTTGCACCCCAGACACAATCACCAAGGAACTGCAAAGAATCAGCGATGCGCTAAGAGCGAATGGGTATCCAGATAAATTCATCCTCAAACATTTGAAAGAACGCAAGATCAAACTACCGAGGATGAACGTACCAAAAAAAACCAACTGTGCATATTTCTTTCAAAGGCGACAGTGCGGCTGATGCCTTGTCCAAACGCCTGAGAGACGCTGTTGAAAAGACCTATTTCGCGGTTCGCCTACACATAGTATTTTACAACAAGCCTTTATTCGCAAAACCTTTGAAAGACAGGCTGCCTCCGGTGACCCGATCATTGCTTGTTTATCTTTACTCGTGCTCCTGTGGGGCACGATACGTGGGTCGTACCACTAGACGCCTATCTCATAGGATTCGCGAACACATCCCAAGATGATTTTACAAAGGCGAAGCAAGGTCGAGTAACAGTTCCATCTTGTCTCACCTTCTAGAGTGCAGTCACGCAGGAACGGAAAGAGATTTTAGAGTCATCTATACTGTTCCTGAACGTTTCACGCGCGGATTCCGGATGCATATTCTGTCTATTGCGGATCTATCTACATCCGCCATCTCAAGCCGGAATTATGCGCACAAAAACAGTTTGTACATCCTTTACTTCTACGGTGGCCTACAACTTCGGATGTGATTTCCACTGTACATACTTGCCACCTACAATGACTCCGTGATTTATTGATTTGTACCCGTGAAATTAAACATTGTGTTCAATATGCAACCCAATCGGGCACATTTAGCATTTTTTTCTCATCATGTAATGTTTGAGTCCGATAAGAATTACCGAAAAGAATTCTTTACTCAAATTCTGCCTCCCTTGATTCATTCTAATAAAGAAATAATGCACAAGTTGTTCATCCTGAACCAAGTTCAGCCAGGTCCAGATCACCGTTGTCTTGCCCATCTTTGGCAGAACACCAGAGGAAAATTGGCCGTAACTCCGAGAGGCAAAAAGTGTCCGTGGCAACTAACCTCAGGCACCAACAAATATATGTAAGTAAGCAAATCCCACCCGCTTAGATGAGACCTGTATGTAACATGGATAAAGCAGCCGAACAGAAGCACTCAGCGTCTGCAGCTCAGGGGTCTTTTGTCGAGCCAAAATTTCTCAAAATATCCGTCACAAATGCTGCGATGGCTGCAAAGTTCACAGAGAGATCACCCTTTCAATCTCTTCTGTTACAAATACCGCCAAGTTGTATAGAGAGACAAAAAACTAACAATCATCAGTTAGTAGTAAGTCAGAACGAAAGATCCGTCAGCCTTACAGTTCAACGAAAAAGGGATATAACTATAGTGCCCTGACTGTTGTGTGCTCGAAAGCACCTGAATTAGCAGCTATCACATTGCAAGGTAAATTGTCCGATGTCCTAAGCCAAACGGAGTCACTGTGTTTTCTGGTGAAACTAAAACCCAAACCCACAAACGTAGTTCGAATTACTCCTTATCCGAATCCTGCACACTTTGGCGATATAATACTTATTAGAGTAACCCTATAATCCTCAATTGACGTGGAAAACACTTTGCTCTTCGGAAGCGCGTCGCAACAGAGATCGTGTAAGATACATATCTATCCTGAGGTTCCCTTGAACATGCGGCAGTCAAAAAGAAACTCCGAAGAAAGACCGAACAAGCCTGATCACCTAAACACTAGCTTCATTCATGGTGCGCCAAAGCTTCCTTCACAGGATAGCCAAGAGTGCGGAACTCAAGATTTAGGTCAATGGCGATTCATCCGCGAAACCCATTCCTTGCATAACGTTGTGGCGTGCTCGCTCAAAAGATTACCTCGCTCGCCAAAGTATAACGGATACGGCCAGAGAATCCTAAAACGCATCGTTCATTCTGAGCAAACATTGAAGGTAGTGTTACCTAATTGGCGCAAACCTCAAAAAAGCTTTCCATCAGAACTTCGGGTAAGGACTGCAGTCGCTTCACAACGTCTAGTTACGGAGTTATCCGAAAAAGCTGACATACCGGTGATGACTGCTCCTTTAGTCGATACTGACGTAGATCTAGATGGCGTTGGGACGCGCCTTGGCCAGAGCAAGGTACGGAATTAGTATCAGTATCTCATCAAAAAATGAACAACGGCCGACCTCTCATCGGTCAGCACTCTCACCCACCTGACTTCCTTGACCCTTTTTGGTCTACTAAAGACGGAGAAACTAGCCTGCCTCAATAAGCTGGACGAAGTGAAAGATCGCCGTTTCCCAGAAATATGATCTCATCGGCATTACGAGAACGTGATTACACGCTGAAATGACGAACGTTGAAATTTCGCTACTTGTCATGTAACTCATTCGGAACGACAAACTGACAAAAGGAGGTGGTGTAATGCTGTATTACCGAAGTGAGTTACAGTGCAAGGTAACGGATGGTTCAGATTCACTGGTTCCTGATTCGCTTTGGTGCTGCCTGCAATTCAGAAGCAGAGACAATTGTCGTATAGCTTGGTGTACCGTCCCCCAACTCTACATCTAAAACGGACTAAAAAATTACGACTGCACTACGGCAGACTCCAAAAGGAAGATACACCCAAGTTGACCATTGGGGATTTCAAGGTGCAATGTTTAGAAACCACTGCCACGGCGCGCAGAACAACTTAAATCCCATCTGCTGGAGCTTGTAATCAGCGTTCTGTTTTATAATCATGTCACTTTGCCCACTCGGTTCAGAACAGGTGACAGGCCATTTGTGCTTGACCTTGTGCTTACCAGTGAAGAAAAAATGATTGATGCATCGGTTGAAGACTCTGCGTTAGGTTGCAGGGATCAAGCAGTTATTAATTTTAACTTCTTCTGCTATGCAGTTTAACGAGATTCGGACAAATCGACGACGCGTACCATCACATACTACGATCGATTAGTCCACTCCTTTAGTGCCACAACCTGGTCGTTCCTCGCTAAAGATCCCTAAGATATGGCTTGGCTTAAGTACCTAAACAAATTCATTCGTCTGGTTACGGATGCTTCAGAGAAAAAGTTTTGCAAGTGGTCTGAAACAGTTACTCACGTAAGGAGCTGAACTTTAGAACTTGCTATCAGTACGCAAAGCAGAGTGGCAGCAGTATAGTTACACCCAACACCAGAAAACTGGGATAACTGTGTAGCCCAACGAAAACACTACACTCAACTGCCCAGAGAGGACGAAGCCGCGCAACATTAGAACATGGCAAAACTTTCAGCGCCAATCAAAAATTGCTGTATGAGCACGTCAATGGTCTACAAAGGTGAAGCAAGAAGCCCCGCCACTCACGAAGGCCCAACACGAACGGCTACGGAACCAGCAAACGCGCTACGGATGCAATGTGCCCCCAACATCCAGAGGGTAATAACATCAGGAGATGTTTCTGCTTTTACCGCCCCACCGTCAGGACGCACTCACATCTCCTATACCACCGAAGCTGTATCGCAGAAGCTGACCAACTACGCAAGCTCAAATCCCCAGGTGTCAATACTATTCGCCCAAAGGCACTGGGAGCAGCAAGTCAACTGGCAGAGCCATTGGCTCAGTTCTTCCAGCAATGCCTAGACTAGAACCAAGTTCCGGCAGCTGGGTCAGGTGACGAAACCTCCTTGAAGAACATAGCTGCCAAGCCGAAAAGGCTTCAAGCGAAAGGCGTTTGCGAGTTAGGCTAGGGTCATCGATTAGTAAAAATATGTATGGCTTGCTCGCACACTTTGGAATGATATCACCTAAAAAGTGCAAACGTGTCCCAACAACAGGTACGAGAGCGAAATAACTCACAAGTTGCGCTTTCGTTTTTTACTACGTGCCGAACAATCCCGCTCGTTAAGTGCTTGCTTATCATAGTCCAGAAGTGCGACCGGTTAACCGCGGAAACCGAGAGGAGCATGAAAGCTAAGGTTACTTCAATGGAAGCGAGTTTGCACCAGGGCAGCGTAGCTGCTTCTAAACCACGGTATGCCGCACAAGCTTCTTCCCTTGGGCCGCAATCGGCCACGTCTCCCTCTCCGTTGTCTTCAACAAGTTTGGCATAACGCCGGACGAAGACGGACCGTACCTACGAGAATCAAGCAGTACACATGGAAACGAAAATCAGGCACCAACCGAAACGTCTGCTTAAGTAAATTCCACTAAACCTAACATCTAGCAGTAACTTGGATGAAGCCGTCAAGCACCAACTATCGGGACCTGTAGCTCAAATGTCTCTTGTCGAGACAAAAGCCCCCAGGAATCCCAGTTACATATGCAGAGATTGCTGCAAAGGTGAACCGAGAGGCTGCCGTTGCGACCTTTGCTGTTGTTAACATCGGTAACGCGAATAGAGGGACAAACAGTAAACAACCAACACTTGTCAGCAAGTCAGGATAAACTATTACCTCACATCGTAGATCAACGAATAAGGGATCCAGCAATAGATCCCTGACTGTTGTATGCTCAAATGTCCCTCAATCTACAGCCATCACATTGCGCGATGAGTTATCGGACGACCAGGAGCAATGGAAATCATTGTGTGTGCTGATAAGTGTCAAAGCCAAACGCATAAACCTCTTACGAATTACTCGTCATCCGAACTCGCACACTATGGAGAACCCAGATTTATCCGAGTAACAGTAGAATCCTCTATTGACGTAGAAAACGTTTTGCTCTCCGCTAGTGTGCTAAAACACGGATCCTGTGAGATACGCATTTATTCTGATGTCCTTTGGGGCGCGCGACAGTCAGAATGGAACACCTATGATTGACACGGCAAGCATGACCGACTAAAAATAATCTGTATATAGCGTGCCGGAAGTTTTGCTAACGATATCCAATAGGTCAGAAATCACGAGATAGAACAGTAGCGATGCATACGGAAAACACTTTCTTTGGATAATATTGTGGCGCTTTAACTCACTAGGATACCTCTGTCCCTAAATTATAGAGAATGCGGCACTAGAATCTTAAAACTTGTAATTCAGTCAGAGCAAAAAGCAACGTATGTTGTGGATCGATGGCGGTGAAAGCGGAAAATTCTGTCTGCTATACTTCGGCTAAAGCGCGCAGAAGCTTTGCAAAGTTTAAAAACCAAAGCACCTGAAACAGCAAACATACAGACGAGGACACAGGAGCTCAATCGACTGCTGCTTTACTCGACTCTGACCTAGGTCTAAACAAATCTTGGGACGCACGTTGACCGAATCAATGTTCAGATGATGTATCGTTATCCTGTCAAACAAATGATAACTGTCGACCTCCAATCGGTCGGCATCTCCAGCGGTGTTCCTCAAGGATCCGTCCTTGGTCCCCTGCTTTTTTTGGTCTACATTAACGACCTCCCGGATAATATTCAATCCTCGATGCAAATTTTTGCAGATAACGCAAAAATCTGGTGAGTTATTCGCTCAACATCAGACTGTGCCCTCCTCCAGGATGATTTGGATCGAATCAACAAATGGGCAGATATAGACCACCTCCCCCTTAATCCTGCCAAGTCTCACCAACTGTCATTGCGCAGCAATCTTACCAACACCTACCTCTTGGGGCAGTACGTTTTACGGCGCGTGACCACGGAAAGAGTCTTAGGTATCATTGTGCAAGAAAGTCTGGGGAATTCGCTCCAATGTTCGAAAGCAACAAACGTGGCGAACATGCATCTGAGACTTTTGAGGCGAGCTTTTGGTGTCTTTGAACGACGGTTGGTACCCATGCTTGTCAACTCCTATATCCGTCCCCACGTCGAATATGCCGTCCAGGCTTGGTGCCCATGGTTAAAACGGGACATTCATCTCTTAAAGCAGCCCTAACGAAGAGCTACGAAGGCAACACGCGGATTATCTGGTCTCAATCATGAAGTGCGTCTCAGTTTAATCGGAATGTTTTCCTCCGAATACCGAAGATTACCCGGAGATCTCATTCTCGCATACCGGATATTAACGGAAAGCGATCACCCGTGCAAATCGCTGCTCACCCTAGCCTCATATAAGCGATCGAGAGGTCATAACCTCAAGATAATAATCCAACACTCCTTATTAGACTGTAGAAAATATTTTTACTCTCTTAGAATCTCTTCACAATGGAATGACTTGCCAACGCATGTGGTAAACGCTCCGAACATTACAGCCTTCAAACAATTGTTAGACATTCATCTGAGTGACAAACAACACATTGTGGTGTGACGTACTAAGTTTAGACTATTAGCATTGCAGTTTCATGTCGGAATCTAATGTTTTTTATTTATTTTGCAATTACCATCCTATGGGTCTTGTAAAGCCAATGCTTTTTATCCCATCATACACTATTGAACACTATTGTCCCACATTGGACTTCCTTAACCAGCTGTTGGCTCCTAGAGACCTGCTTGTATATGAAAGCACAAGCTTTTTTTACTTAACTAGCCCAACAGAAAGTTCGCTAAGCTTCCGGGTCATATGATGTCATTGGTTTCACCGAGACGTCGTTGCACACGGGAATGACGGACGCTGAAATTTCGCTACCAGGCATGTCGCTGATCAGGAAAAATAAGCTCACAAAAGGAGGATGGGTAATCATGTATTACCGAAGCGACTTGCATTGCGAAGCCGTGGAGGATTCAGACTCGCAGTTCTCCGACTCTCTTTGGTGCCGCTTGCAGTTAAAAGGTGTACCGCCCCCTAACGCTGCACTGCCACCTTACGGCTGCTTTAAAATGCAGTTTACACCAAATCTACACTCGCATACTTATCACGGATGATTGTCATTATGTTTAGAATACTTCTACGATCGGTGAACAATCCAATGCCGATCTACAAGATTTCGTAACAAATGTTCCTCTTTACAATCACATCACTGCCCACTCGGTTCAGAACACGTAACAGGCCATCTGTGCTTCATCTTGTGCTTACCAACGAGGAGCATATGATTGTTATGTTGGTTGTAGACTGCCCTTTGGGTCGCAGTGATCACGCAGTCATCAGTTTCAACTTCGTCTGCTATGCAGCATATCTGAATGCGAACGATGGGACTGTGTGAACCATTACAACCTACCATGGATTGGCCCAGCTCGTCAACGCTACTACTTGGCCGTGTCATGCCGAAGAACATCCGGACGTCGCTTGACTCGAGTTCGTCAACAAATTCAGTCAGCTGATTGCAGCGACTTCAGAGGTAGGAGCTTACGATAAGTGTAAATCAGTTTCTTTCATTAG
>CALYDF020008221.1:0-11836 GCA_944474145.2 Dicrocoelium dendriticum | reverse complement strand
AAACGGTATCTGTGCCCATGATGGCAGTGCAATGCTGTACTACCGGTAAGGAAGCAACTTTTTACTTCGATCTTTAGCTGTTGGCCGTTCACCCTCGCCGGATTTCACAGTTGCCTCTACCCTATCAACCTGCCCCACTTACAAAGGTAAGCGGCTGCTTAGTAAAACTATTTCCTACGCTGGCAGTCAGGATGAGATTACCGCCGATCCGAGTACAAGTCAACAAATAGTACCCCATATTGCACGTGCACTTGGTACTGATGATCTATTTCTTTACGTTTCATCGATAGGATGTCGAAAGGGAGCCGTGGAGTTCCCCTCAAACAGAGGTATTGTGCAGAATAGAGTGCCAAAGTAAGCTATTCGGTGCAATTTAAACTACCATTTTCACTTCATTGTAGCGTTGACATGGATGCCAGCCCAGTAAAGAAATCGCAAAAAGGAAAAAGCTTGTTCAGATAAAAGCTCTCATTCAATTACCCGACAGTAGGCTATATGTTCGCACAACTATTATATTTTAGCCGAGGAATACGACTTTGTGTAATGATACCATGCATGGGACCTGCGAGTCCAAGGCACGAATATAGTGAACAACGCTGAACCATCTCTCGCTGCCTTTTGTTAAATACAATGCACAGTTTTTACATCGGTTTCTGCGCTCATGTGGGATTACAGCACGCATGCTGCCAGTGTACTATGACCCAGGTGGGCTGTCATAACAAGCGGCTCGAAGTCTCGTGCTCGTTGTATGTAGGCTCTATCAGTGGCACATTTGGTGCCGATGTAATAGGACAAGTGGGTTTTAATAGCACTCCGTTCCAAGTCTCGTGCTCATTGTTTATGGGCTCCAACAGTGTCACATTTGGTGTCAACGTAATAGGACCCAGGTGGGTTGTAATAGCATACGACTCGAAGTCTCGTGCTCGTTGTATATAGGCTCCATCAGTGGCACCTTTGGTGCCGATGTACTAGGACCCAAGTGCGTAGTAATATCATTTGACTTCGAGGGTTGTGCTTGTAGTATACAGGCTCCGACAGTAGCGCACTCACGATAATGCTGTGGTAGCATCAGATAATGCGTACTGTTGGCCGAACGTCATCCTAATTAAGTTTCGTTTGGACGAGAATTAGTGATTCAAAATTAATTTAGGGTTTGGGTTTACGGCTACTGCATTGCGTAGTTATGATTAATATGTGGTTTTCCGCTGCATGTTTATGATATTTTTACCAGGAAACGTTCGTCGCTGAAGTTCAAGGGGCGTTGGAAGATATACTGGGTGACCCAACGGTCGTCCATAAGGTGTACATTTGCACAGATGAGGGCCAAAAGTCTGGTCATTTAAGGAGTTACTACATTCACACGACGGCACACGCTTTCGTTGCTCGCGCTGAAGAGCTGTATGTTCCGTCAACGTTACGCGGTAATCGATTACAGACTGGTAAGTACGTACTACCACAGTGACAAATTATTCGTCTATAAAGGCGCGCTAAAAGTCACTTGCGCTGACAGAAAGTACGGTTAAAAAGAAGGAGTTAACGCACTAAACAGCGCGGATAATTATTTAGAACATTAGTTAAAATATCCATGGACATATAAAGACATTTACCTTTGTCTAATTTTGCTTCTCCGCGAGTGGACAAAAGCACGCTTCAGTGGGAGAGCTCGCTGTACGTATGTTTCGGTAAAATGAAAATTCATAGGTACAATAATGCTGCATAAATTTCCTATGATTTTACAAAATCTTCGAGATTAAAGAAACCACTTACTTATGTATGCAGTGATGCATTCACTGCTATGAAACTCACAAACCCCAATGATTACTTATTTCATTATAATAATAATGCGTTTCACATTAAAATTCCGAGGCTAAAAATATCGGCACAACAGGAGATCAATTAAAACGTCCAGGACGAAAGTAAAAGTGGACGGAAAGAATTTTTAACAAATGGGCTCAGAAACGGCATGCTTATCCTTTATATATTGTAGTGAATAATTTCTACTTTACTTACCAATATTGCATTAATGTTACGCATAGTTAAGGCAAATAAATTTGCATGAAATACACACTTCGATGTTTCCCCACTGATACGCAGACGCATATAAACGCCAGCTGGATATTAGCAATTTTGCAACATAGCGTGCCCAGCTGATTGAGTAGACACCAGTTTGCAATCATTTCAAAACCGTTTTGCTGCACAGCACGTCTGTGTTCTGTTTTGCGTCTAACAACATCTAGACAGGATGCCGAGAAGACGCATAAAAATAACCCACGGACTATTAACGGACGCTCGTGCCAAAAAGCTTGACACAAAAAAGCATTTACGGTTTACATGGCGGAAATCCAATGCTTTTAACGGACTTCTAAGTCTGCGAATTAGTTAAATTTTGCATCCATGAATATAGCGAACTAACTTTGACTCTTAGCATTAAAATGCGCGCACTGTGCAATATTGGACATAAGGGTGTGGAAATATCTTTGTCTAATTAATATACCAAATGTACAGCATTTCGTGAACCGTATCGGACCGGGATTCTAACCAAAGTGTTTTGTTGATAATTTGGTGAGTGTGGTTTGGTACGCCATGCTACATGTGGACTATGTTGCTTATTGAGGTTGTGTGGTGTATAATGTAGAGTTTAAGGGGCATCTATGATACGTGGTAATATTAAAGTTTGTAGATTTTAACACTGTTGTTGTTCAAGTAGCTAACGAAGTGCAGTTATGAGCCGCGGCGCGTCGTTGGAAGCTGCCATCAGGGTGGACGATCTCCCTTCGTTTAATCGTTTGTTAAATTATATATTCGCGAACATTTGCGGACATGGAACAGGATGTGAAGAAATTTCAGCAGGCTACTGCGATGGCCTTTTATAAGCGGTCAGTGGTTACTCGAACTCGGCACAAAATTTACTTAACTTAACTTTACCCCCTATAACTATACTAAGTGCATTCCATTTTATTATTGAAACAATAATTATTTCTTAACGCTCGCCATCGCCTAATTGATACATGCTGTTCCATTGAACCTCGGCCCGTAACCAAAATTCCGCCCTTGGTTAGAGCCCAGCTCCCGAACCGTATTGCCGAGCGTTCGAAGCGGCGGCAGACGGTTGATAGCTTTTAGCACACTAAAACACAGTTTTAAGGTTGCACCAGAAAAGAATGTCAGAGTCTAGAGGACAACTATTTTACTTGGGTCCGACCAATCAACAAACGTCACCATCTTTAAAGCGCCCTGCTAGGTCAGCGACTACCGGGCAGCGTACTTCCCTAGTTGCTTCGTAGTATACGTACGATATTTGAAAAAGCTGCTACCAGTCGCAAATGATGAATTTGAAACTCTGGTAAATAGAGTTGGTACCCTTCTATCTTTGTTTAGCTCTTTAGAGGGGAAGGTTGATCAAATCGTCGTAATCCTTGAACGTGCAGGCCTTCTCAGAACAAGCGTGCGTTCAGACGTGCGTGCAGACGATTGCATAAATAGTACGGCTTCGAAGGATCCACCAACTCTTGAGGCGGCGCCTGAAGATGATAAACATACTGACGTTATATTGAACTCAGTTGTTAGTGGGGAAGTTGTACAGACCAGTGTATCTGCGAAGGCAAAGCGGCGCAAGATAAAGAATCCATCAGTACAACGAAACCCAAGCTAAGAGATGTAACGGTGGGCTCTGTCGATACTCCGTCCCCGGAAACGAAGGCCGAAAACCCTTCCACCTCATTGCCGAAATCCTTCTCCTGTGCACTTGCTGTTCCTACTAAGGAGGATATGAACTCAAGCACTGCGCCGGCCACTGCTACTGTGACGCGTGCCGTAAACACCCCTCGTCGTAGTGACGCATTTACGGACAGCAGCGTTATCTTCAGGAATATCTCGGAGTCCTCTGCGACCCTTCCGAAAGATCGCATGCTTGACTAACTTCATTGTTTCAAACTTTGCGTTTCTAAACTACTTCCACCCGGGTTTCCTGGGGTTACTGTTAGAAAACTTACTAGGCTTGGAAACATATCGGGTGATGGTACTAAATGTAGACCCCGTCTATTACGCGTGGTACTATCTACACCGGAGGAGCGCCAAGCTATTTTGCGCTTCACCTTTAAACCAAAGGGTTCCGGAGTGAGTATACAGCCAGATCTACCTTTGGCAGATGGGATAAAACTTAAAAAAGCCATCAAAAACCTTAAAGCGCGTCCCGAAGCTGGCGAAAAAATTTGATGTTTGGTGGGTTTTCGGGTGGTGAGCCGACGGTCCACTTCCGCCCTACCAGAGCCCATTCTGGTAGCACACGACCCGGGGCTCTCCATCCCAAACGTTTTCACATAGTTCTTAGTAATGTGCGTAGCATGCGAAACAAGATGTGTGAAGTGGGGGTCCTAATAGACCACTCCCATCCTGATGTACTCGCGTTCACTGAAACCTGGTTGTCTTCTGACGTCATGGACAGTGAATTATACGTTCCGGGCTACGCAATACTGAGATCTGACCGCCAATCTGATCGCCGTGGCGGTGGTGTCGCCTTATATATCAGATGTGGTGTAAACATATCCAAAACACATACCTTTAACTCAGCTGATAAAACTGTGGAAGCTCTTTCAGTTGAAGTCTGTACCGAATCAACGCAATTTAAAATTGTGCTGCTGTATAGGAGCCCTGATAGCGCTTCTAGGAGTTTCATTGACTTCATCCGCACTCACGCTGCGAACAGATGCTTGATAATGGGGGACTTCAACTTCCCTGAAATAAATTGGCATGACCTATCTTGTGAGGCAGCGACAACAGGGTTGGCTGCCGAGCTTGTTGACTTGACACTAGAAGTACCCTTACACCAATTTGTCGATCGACCCACCAGGTACATGGTGGGTCAAGCTCCTTCTCTGTTGGACATAGTTTTCGCAAAGTCGGTTGACTTTGTGAGTGACCTTGAGTACGGCCCCCCTTTGGGAGCCAGTGACCATACGTGTTTGTCATTCACTTGTGCTCTCATTAGAGACTACGATTCACGCAGGGTCCCGACTCCGAACATTTGGCACGCCGATTTTCCGTCTATTAGAGCCAAGGCAGTAAGTTTCCCATGCATCATCTTGCCGGATGATGATATACAGACGGCTTGGGATACGTTTAAGTCTTTCCTCTTTAACATATCCCACCCGCACATCCCTCTTTCGCTAAAGAAGGGTGCCAAAGCGAAGCCACCATGGTTAGACTCAGTCGCACACCAGCTAATGAATAGACGGGCAAGATGCTGGCGGATCTACCGAACAGTTCTCTCAGAATGTACTTTTCGGCGTTATCGGGAAGCTCGGAATGCTTGCAAGAGTCATTTACGAGCTGCTAGACTTAGCTATGAGATGGAGCTGGCTAACTCAGCCTCCGCGAATCCCAAAAGATTCTTCGCCTACGTCAAAAGGCGTAGTAACGTTGGCTCATCTATCCCAGTGTTATTAGGCAGCGACGGCGCCACTGCCACCACTGATCACGAAAAAGCATGTCTACTGAGTGCGCAGTATGCCGGAACTTTTGTTCAGGATGAGCAATTGCCGCATCTTGACCTAGCAATGAGAGTCCCCCAGGACTCCTGTTTAACACACGTCACAATTTCGGAGGCAAAAGTTCTCCATCTTCTTCAGGCTCTAAATCCTGCTAAATCCGCTGGGATGGATGATATTCACCCTAAGCTTCTGTACGAACTAGCAAGCGAGCTATGTGGCCCAGTGACTCGTTTGTTTCAATTGTCGCTTCGCAGCTGCTCCTTTCCTAAGGACTGGAAGGATGCTATCGTTTGCCCGATTTTTAAAAAGGGCGACAAGCATCTTCCTGCCAATTATAGACCAGTAAGTTTGACAAGCGTACTGGTCAAGGTATTGGAGAAGTTGGTCAGTGAGGTGCTTGAAGACCACCTGCGGGAGTATGGTCTGCTCAGTCCACTGCAACACGGCTTTCGCAAGGGTCATTCCTGTATGACTAATTTGCTAGTTGCACGCGAATGTTGGGCGGATGCTTTGGATCGGGGTCATGCAGTAGATGTCGTGTTTATTGACTTCTCCAAGGCGTTCGACACTGTATCACATTCTCGCCTTTCCTTGAAACTTCGGTCCTATGGAATATCCGGGGGTATACTAAAATGGATCACCACGTTTCTGGAAGGGAGAGAGATGTGTGTTCGTGTCGGGTCTAGTCTGTCCTTCCGACAGTCAGTCCTCAGTGGGGTCCCTCAGGGTTCGGTGCTTGGCCCGTTGTTATTTTCCTTGTATGTCAACGAGCTGCCCGAACTGCTGGACGTACCATCTCTCATGTTTGCAGATGACCTAAAGTTTTGGCACATAGTGTCTGACTTCGATGGACCCCAGATTCTGCAACGGGCCCTCGATCAACTTTGGGATTGGGCTGCTCTGTGGCAGTTGCCCATAAACTATGCAAAGTGTTCCATCTTACGAGTAGGGCCAAATAGCCCCCAAACGCGTTATTTTCTTGGCGGTAATGAACTCCACCATGTTACCCAATTGGTAGACCTAGGGGTCACATTGTCTTCAGAACTTAAATCCAGTGAGAACTGGAGGAAAGCTACGTGCAAGGGTTTCAGAATGTTGTGGATGATCCGCAGGGCATTCGGGACCATCACGGGCGCTATGTTTGTTAGGTTATTCTCAGCGTTTGTCAGGCCACACTTGGAATACTGCATCCAGGCTTGTCCACCTTGCTTAGTCAGGGACAGGATGTCAGTGGAGAGAGTGTTGAGAGTTGGAACCAAACTGGTCCATGGACTGCGGAACCATTCTTACCCAGAAAGACTACTTGCGCTGGGAATGTTCTCGATGCACTATCGTCAACATCGAGGCGACCTAGTCTTGACCTATCGTATACTTACCGGTAAAACCGGACCCGATTTATCCGGGCTTTTCCAACCGGCTCGGCTTCCATCGCTCCGAGGTCACTCGCTGAAGCTACACAAACCTCGATCGGATGGAGTCCGGGCGGACTTTCGTTTATCACGCCGAGTGGTGGATTCCTGGAATGCACTGCCCGAAAACGTGGTATTGGCACCAACAGTGAAAGAGTTCGAACACCGACTCGACGCTCTTGGCCTTCAATTCTTAACATTCCCCTTCACTTCCTAGTTTATTCGTTTTATTGAATTATTAAATCTTTTTTTTCTTGACGCTCTTATTACTTTCGTACTTCTTTTTCTTATTTCACGTGACCGGTGCGGCGGGGACTGCCAGTGCAGGTCGCGTGGGTATTAATTGGTTGACCGTGGTGTGATTCGCGCGCGCTGATCTGACTCTTCTGGATTCCAGTTATCGCGGACGAATAATACCCTGGATCAACGACGCGTCACGGAAGGAACATTCACGGGGATTTATCCTACTGTTCCGGTCCCACTTGAACTTGAACTTGAAATTAAAACTGGCGAAATGCTACCTCCGCTTCCTGCCAGCTTTTATGACGATCGCAGACCATACGGCAAAAAACAGCGGTGTCATCCAACATGGCGCTCGATAACCAATTAGACCTCCTCCAGTTTACCTCATTTAAAACAGCTCGAAATTCACAACTAAAAATATTACGATTTCTTGTACGATAACCCCAAAGTCTTTTTTAAGCTTATAGCTTCTCTCACTAAATCGCGCGCTGCCGTTGGCAGCCTGCTCGGACCCGTAGGCAATACCACAACGTCGGACAAAGAAGCTGCGGAATTGCTGAAGACTCAGTACGAGTCCGTTTTCGGCACCTTCGCAAGCAGTACAATGGAAGGCGCTAACTTTACCCCCATCACTGCCAGACATCCCGTGCAGTTTACATCAGAGAAAGTCCTGGAGAAATTAAAAAAATTAAGGACAGACAAATCGCCGGGTTTGGATGGGATCCCTCCCATTTTTCTACGTGAGTGCGCTACGGTACTGGCCGAGCCGCTTGCCTTACTGTACAGCCGCTCCTACACCAGTGCCGAATACCCGAACGCTTGGAAGCAAGGGGTCATAACGCCGATATACAAGGGTGGTGACAGGACAAACCCCTCTAATTATCGCCCGATAGCACTGCTTCCCACTGCCTCCAAAGTAATGGAGAGTATCATAGACGATTTCTTGCGCAGCCATTTAGAAAGTCTGTCCTTAATAGCCCCGGAACAGCACGGGTTCCGCAGGGCTCACTCGTGCACCACGAATCTTCTCGCAGCCCTTGATTCCTGGACTGCAGAGGCAGACAATCATACTCCAACTGACGTGGTTTACGTGGATTTCTCAAAAGCATTCGACCGGGTCAATCACGCACTGCTGTTGAGTAAACTGCCGAGTTTGGGGATCGACCAGCAAACAATCTGCTGGCTAAGTACCTACCTGTCTGGCCGCACCTACCGAGTTCGTGTAAACGGCGCACTCTCCAGCGCTCTGGCTGCAACGACCGGGGTGCCCCAGGGATCCATCCTCGGGCCCCTGCTGTTCAATTTGTTCATCAACGACCTCCCATCCTGTATCAGCAGCCACATACTGCTTTATGCGGACGACGCTAAGATATGGCGACCTATCCGCAGGCCAAGTGATCAGGCACTTCTCCAGACAGATATCGATGCTGCTTATTCTTGGGCCTCGAAAAATTCGCTCCCGTTTAACATCGACAAGTGCAAAGTCATGCACATTGGGCAAGGTGTGGCTAATCCGTACAATATCGGCGGTGTGCATCTTAAAGCCACATCCCAGGAACGCGACCTGGGGACCATAATATCCGCCGACCTGAGCCCGAGCGCCAATGTAGCTACACTGGCGCGAAAGGCTAGCGTTCGCCTGGCCCTCCTTGGACGTGCACTAGGGTCTTTCCCTAGAGAGACATTTGTCCGTCTCTATAGCACTTTAGTACGTCCGCTGCTGGAGTACAACATACTTGTCCAGCCGCCGTACCTGAAGAAGGACGAGGCCATGCTGGAAACTGTACAGCGCAGAGCCACTAAGAGAGTGGACGGACTATCCCACTTCTCGTATGAGGAGCGTCTGGCGGCCCTTAACCTCTTCCCGTTGAAATATCGCAGGCTTCGTGGCGACCTTATCTTAGCTTATTCCGTCCTGACTAATAACAGACACCCAAACGCAGGATTGCTGGTCCGCGCCCGTACAGATCATCTTCGAGGGCACTCACTCAAACTGATGACTCGTAGCAGTCGCCTTCTGTGCCGAAGAAACAGTTTCAGTGTGCGTACTGCCTTCGCTTGGAACGCCCTCCCCGAAGCTGTTGTCTCAGCGCCCAATACGGAGGCCTTCAAACAGCGCCTAGACGCTTGGCTCTTACCTCGCTGGTCTTCCACGTTGCTAAGATCTGGCCATCTGCCAAGCTAACACGCGGCGCTTCTATCATTTTGCTTCTATCCAACTTTGCCGAATCTACCTACACCACTCTCTTGTTCCAGATATCCACGTTCCCACAGTCAACTCGCTGAATTCTTGTGCTGAACACCACTACTGCGTCGAGACCAACAACATCTGGTACCTACCGACGAGATCAGGACCTTGCCGTAAGATCCCGAGGCAGAACCACCGAAAAGCTACGCTTACTCGTTCTGCGCAAACCCGTGAAACCCGTGTACTTTTTGTACTCTGTGAGTGCTACGCAGTAACTCGACTTTTTGGCGTGCCATACTGATTGAGATTTTTAGTTGAAATTACGTGGAAAACAGTGTTTGAATAAACACTTGAAACGAAATTTGGACTATTGTCAAATTTCCTCTGATCCAAGATATCTTGGATCGATTAAAGCGGTTCTGGTCAAAGCGTCTTTGGCGCTTACTGGTCATTTTTCCAGTTTTAACCCCGTTTTGCACCCCGTTATTTGCCTTTTCTACTGTGGTCGTTTAACTATTGCATACGTGTTATAATCACTCTGTTTTCCACTATGTCGGTCTCGCAATGCACCGAGGCTGTTGTTCCTGATGGCTCGGATTCTGAGGTTATCGCACTTTGTGGCGGACCAAGCTGCAATATACCAGTAACTGACGATTCAGGCGGTATGCAATGCGATGTCTGCAACCGATGGTACCATCAGCTTTGTACGGAGCTAAATACCGAGCAGTACGCAGCGCTGGCCTCTAGCGAAAAGTTGCTGTTCAGTTGTGCCAATTGCTGCAGCCGCCGGCAAGGCCGCACAGCCTTTCGTACGAGAGATGAATCTCTTGATACCCGGCTGCGAAATGTAGAGCGTTCGTTCTCGATGCTCTCTGATCTTCGCTTTAAGATTGATCTGCTTATGACGACGCTTCCGGTCTCCAACAAAGCAGATTTGATCGCTTACACTGATGATCAACTTGTGGCACCTATCATTATGTCACCGGTCCAGATGGCTACCGACCACCAAAATGAAGCAGCTTCGGACGTCGTATCTAAACCTACGCTGATCGACGCCGAATTGCTGGTTCAAGGGTCACTTCGAGTTAAGCGAAGAAGAGCCAGGAAACCTCGTAAGCTCTCTGCTAAACAAGAAGTTGTCTCGGCACCGGAAACAAGCCAAGTGTCGTTACTTGGCAAACCGTCTGACGGTTGTGCGAAGGCGAAGATCACAACACGCACTACTTGTCAGCCGAAGTTGCCGGAAATCTTGGTTCTCACCGAGAAGACATATTCTGAAGGTGTGCTTGATTCTGCTCAAAGCGAAAAAGCCTCACGGGACCCTACTCCTGTTATCAAGAAGAAAAAGCAGACAAAATCTGCTATAAAGCCTTCCGGTGAAATCGATGACCCTAACAAAAGTAAGACATCGACAGTGGAGCGAAAAACATACGCTGCCGTTGCTACATCATCGGAGGGGCTAAAGACAGTTCCATCACCAGTAGTGAAGCCACCTGCTCCGAGTGCCGAATCAAAGACCCGTGGGGTTAATACACCCCGTCGTGGCGATTCTTTCACGGATAGTAGCGTTATATTCCGTAACGCGGCTGAATCTACTGCTGTCCTTCCTGCTGATCGCATGTTGGACGACCTTCAATGGTTTAAAATGTGCGTAACGAAGCTTCTTCCGCCTGGTTTTCCAGGCGTTACTGTCAGGAAGCTGATTAGACTGGGGAACGTCCCAGTTAACGTACCAAACCCGCGACCGCGGCTACTTCGTGTGGTACTCTCTACCCCGGAGGAACGCAATGCTCTCATGCGGTTTGCGTTTAAGCTGAAAGGTACAAATATTAGCGTTCAGCCGGACCTTCCGCTAGCCGATAGGCTGAAGCTAAGGGAGGCCATCAAGGACCTCAAAAGCAGGCGAGCGGCCGGTGAACAAGGTCTCCGGTTAGTGGGTTTTCGGGTGGTCAGCCGGCGGTCCTTTTCCGCCCTACCAGTGCCAGTACTGGTAGCGCACGACCCAGGTCTGGATCTATCGAAAAACTTCAGATAGTGCTAAGTAATGTGCGCAGCCTAAGGAATAAGGTGTACGAGTTAGGTCTGCTTGTAGTTGGGTCTCATCCCGATATACTCGCATTCACTGAAACGTGGCTGTCTCAGGACATCACGGATGGTGAAGTACATCTATCTGGCTACGCACTATTTAGATGCGATCGCTCTGCTGGCCGACAGGGAGGGGGCGTCGCTCTTTATGTGAGCTGTAAACTTGACGTTTTGAAGACTTGCTTATTTCAGTCGGCAGACAAAACTGTTGAAGCTCTATCGGCTGTTATTAGCACATCCTCGGCTCAGGTTACAGTTGTAATTGTGTATAGAAGCCCTGGTAGCGTATCCAAAGAGTTACTTGAATTCATTCGCTCCCAGTCCGCAAATAAGTGTTTGGTGATGGGCGACTTCAACCTCCCAGAGATTTGCTGGGCAGATCTTTCTTGCGACTCAGCGTCAGGCACATTCGGCGCTGATCT
>CALYDF020008220.1:0-11819 GCA_944474145.2 Dicrocoelium dendriticum | reverse complement strand
CGTATAATGCTGCCTGAAGAAACAATGATGGGTGACATCGTGTGACAATAGCACTTAGTTTTAGTCTTCCAGATCACCCAGCTTTCCTGAACTTCCTCAGTGCTTCTGCTGGACGAAACAAAAGTTGCGGGTACATTTGTTGCGTCCAATGACACTAGTAAGCCGGTGCTAGCGCTAGCACACGCAGTTTCGTGCATACTCAATTCGTACGCCACGCAAAATGCCTGTGCGTCAACATCAGCGGATGACGCTAAAAATAACATACATTAAGTAGATTACTTTTAAAAGCAGGAGGCGAAAGCAGGTTTGCCAGTGCTTCACCACTCCTTCTTATCATACGTTGTACAGTCGACGGAGAGAGCCACTCAGTGGCATAAACCGTGCTACTGACATCGGTCATTCACAAAAAGTCACAAAGATTTGGAGAAGACAAACAACAATCCGGCACACATAATCGAGTGTATCATAAAAGGAAGTAGCAGAATAAGCTAGCGTTTTATATGATAGAGTGATAATCAGTATAAAACACAAATAACATGTAATATTTCTCCACCGCCCGAATTTAGTATAAGGTCGGTGGCCTGGGCGCCCGAATATGTCGACAGGGACTTCAACTCAAATCAAGTTAAGATGAGCTCTTTGCGTGCGTTTACAATATTTTACAGTATCAACTGCAAGTGGAGCAAAATATATCCTCAAGACTGGAACATCTCACAGATGGACATCAAAAGCGAAGCATGCAATAAAGTCACTCGAGTAAAAAGTTCCTCATTCTTAAGCAATAAGCTCGAATGTATATTCAGAATACTCAGGTTATTCATCGGATTAGAGTTTTACGGAGACATTTCTTCAGAATTGCTTTGTGGCAAAAAGGAAAGTACGTAAGTCACGGGCCGAAAATATGCTGTGTGATTTGGTACGGCCAAATATGGGTTATGTGTACGGGTACGGCAGGGTTTTTGGAGCAAATGAGTGATGCGAAAGGAATAACAAGTGATAAATGCTTGGATCTAAACTTGTGTACGTATATGCTTAATTATTATTATTATTATTTGTTCATTCAATGCTAATGTAACATATTTATTACATTGTTCTGGCTCATATCACTTCAGTAAGGCGTTACTTTTATTTTAACTATATATTTTATTTAGTTCATCACCACCTTAGTTCATGCTATATAATCCACCGGAGCCACCGTTTTACGATAATCCATCGAAGGATTATTTGTTGCAGTTGCCTGGTGTAATATGCGTATGATTCAGGGTTCTGCGAGATTCCGGTTCCGCGGGCGTACGTGTGTCGTATAAGACAGAGGGGGCAGAATAGCATAGGAGATATATCGTAGGCGGCTGGATAACCACCTAGTGTCGGAGCTGGATGAACCGTAGGCTGGTGTCACATCTGCTGGCTAGCTGGGCGGTACTGTCACAGCTGCCCGTAGAAACCGAGCGTAAGGCGACTAAATGGAGGGCGTGGAAGCGCATGATAGGTAGCTACTCCAACCAGATAGAAGACGAATTAGAAAGATAGACAGTAGAGGAAACGACGCTCATAATAAAGGTTACGTTGGACGACAACTTAGTTGCTGACGTGCTACTGGGACACTGACGCGGTACACCTGGTGCCTTCGTTTTAAACATATTTTCGAAATTACCTCGGCTCGTCAATATATTTTTTTATTCTTTTTATCTATTTTATTATATTATAGTCATTTATTTTTAACATTTTTTAGCATTTTATATACTTTATCTTTATTAGCATATTCATTATAGATTTCAAATAGGTATTTATACGTGACCGTCGAGTGCGCCACTGGCAGAATTTAAGTACGGGCCGTTGTAAGGTGACGCGTCATGTGGTTTTAACCCCCCGTGGAACCAGCGCCTTGCCTGTTCTCGTGACATTAACTTCGGACTGCTCAACCTCCGCTTAGTTGTCTCGCTTATATTCGGCCAATTTCTGACCGCGGCTTCTCAGTAGGCACTCGATAATTTATTCCTCCATATTCGCTCTTACTAGGTGGTTGGGTTGAAATTCCGACCACCTACGTTCTCTTTGTTTTCCATTGCAGGCCATCGGGTCTATCGCGACCTACTCTACGTGCCGGTTACGGACCGGCATCGGAGCAGTACTCTCACAACGCACGGATGAAGGCATGAAACCAGTTATTGACTATGCCAACATAAGTCTTTCACAAAGAGAGAGCAAATATTGCACAACACGAAAAGAAATGCTGGCGCTGGTATTTTTCATTAAACCATTCAGGCACTATTTGCTCGGCCGGAAGTTCATTGTACGTACTGATCAGCATTCATTGACCTGGCTACAAAACTTCCGGCACCCAGGGGGACAGATCGCCCGTTGGCAAAATCAATTGTAAGAATACAACTTTGAGTAACAGAACGGTCCAGGCACAAAACATATTAATCGATGCTTTTCACGAAGACCTGTTAAGTATCATGGACCATGCCAATCATGTACCATTACTTGTGTTACTGCCATTATCCTCTACGCCTCGGAAACGGAAGAATGGATCCCATTGTAGTCGACGGCCCCGTAACTGAGCCTCTTTTATGATCGCATCGTGCGGGACGGAGACCGACCAACGAATCAAGAGCTGGCGGGCGCCAGTTGGGAGACCAGATGTCTATGGTCACTATGGCCGCATGTACGGGTGATCGATGGCATCATTTATTTCCAGAACGGGCCGGTTTATTTGCGAAGAATGTTGTACCGACGCCTGCAACCCAGGAACTGATGCGTTGGATCCACGAAGGGTTAGGACACGCAGGACAGAATAAAATAGAGGTTGCAATTCGACGTCGGCTTTGGTGACCCCATCTACGGCGTGACATGGCTACCTATTACTAGTCGTTCGCTGATTGCGCAAGGATCACATGTCCCACGACCACTCGTCGCTGTACACTGCAACCAATGAAGGCCGGCTTTCCGAACATGTTCGTGGGCATGGAAATAGTAAGCCCAAAGCCAGCGAATGCTAAGGAACATCGTCACGTTTTTGTTATGGTTGACTACTTTAGCAAACGGTGTGAAGCATTCCCTATTCACAAGGTAGACGCCTGGAGTGTGGCAGTAGCTTTCTTCAGCAGTTGGTTTTTCAAGATGGAGATCGCCGTTTTGGTTACACTCAGACCGCCGAGCCAACTTCGAGAGCAAACTCATGAGCGAGATGTGTCACATTTTCGGCATCCGGAGGACACCTACGACTGCTTAACACCCGGCGAGAAACGGACTAGTTAAACTCAAGAACCGTACGCTGAAGACGTAACTACAGACTTTCCTGACTACCGAGACTACTCGGGAATTGGTAATGGCTTTGCGTAAATGCTTGCTGGCTTATCGGGCGTCCGTCCACTCATTGACTGGTCAGACACCAAGTCTCATGTTGACGGGCTGTGAGCTGCTTCTGCCTTCAGATACTCTGCTACCGACGTCACACTATGAAACTCTAACCGCTTCAGAGCCATGCACTTCGCTTCCAGTCAAGTCTGTTGCGAGCACACCAAATGGCACAAGCGAATCTGCAAATCTCGCAGCGTCACCAGAAGGCATAGTTTGACCGCAACGCTTTCGTGAGTCCGTTCAAGCCTGTTGATACGGTTTGACTCAAAGCAACAGTAACAACACCAGGCGTCCCAGCGAATCTCCTTGGAAACTGGGAAGGACCGTTTGTTGTGAAAGAAGTATTGTCAGATAAAACTTGTCGAATCATGAGACCGGGCGTTCCTGGTTCCTCAACGGTTGTATATTTCAACAGGCTGAAGCTAGCTAAGAGACTCGCAGGCGCTGAGGACAGCGCCTGTTAGAGTGGGGAGCAAGGTAGCGCAACGCGCCATGTTGTTTCAACCGCCGCGGAAACAGCGGCTTGCCTGGCGTCGTGGCTTTTACTGCGGATTGCCCAAACTAAGCTTCATTGCCCCTCGGGTAACCGGCTACTTTCTGGTGGCGGTTTTTCAGCAGGCACTTGGTACGTTCTACTTCGAAATTAGTTCTTACTATGTGGTTGTTTGTAACCTCTGGCCACATACGATCCCTTTGTTTTCAATTGCAGGTCATCGGGTATCTCACGACCTGCTCTACGTGTTGCTTAATGAAGAACCATAAGCCCCCGACCCGGACCAAGCTTACATCGTTGTCCGTCTGCACAGCTGACTTCTGTGTTTTCTAAATGTATGCTTAGGCTACCCCGAATGCTGAAATTTTTATATTTTTTTCTAATGGAACTCCAAAAAGCAGAAGGACTCGGTGTTAATTAATTATTTCTTGACTCGGTGAAAAGCGCATAATTTAATATTTAACGATTAACAAGTTAAATAAGCAGTTGGATGTTTATTATCACTAGAAAGCCAATTCCTTGGTGTCCGTCTAAGGAAAGATGTAAGAGCATACATACTTATTGGTCCCGCATGTATGTGTGAGTGAAGTCCAAGTGCCATATATGGAATGGTTGTATGGAAAGCACGGTAAATTGGAAATGGTAAAGGTGGTATGTTTTGGGAACGAATTTTATAGTGAATGCTTGGATATAGGATGTAAGATATGAAACGTTTTTACATCCTAACCTAGAAACGATGCAAGAACGATCTTGGAATGCGGAGAAACCTTCTTGTATATATTCAATCGTAGAAGAATTTAAAATCTTAAATTTTATATGTTATTCTTGCATAGGAACCATTGCATGATTCACTGTATAGTACCAAGTCTAGGCCATGTGCCACCGGAGCGAATACAGAAGCCGGTACAAGGAATACTAACCCAGATAGCCGGGTTGGCAATCCCGCACGTTACCACTACGCTATGCTAGTCCTCACCACGATCCTCTTAATTTGACTGAATAACGGCGCGTACGTCAGCTACAGCATCGTCCATTACCGCCTGGATGCTGTAACATAGCTACACCGTAAAAATCTCATTGCTCGCTCGTGGCGCACTTGACGGTCCGGTATTTATACCGAGTTTACAACTTTCCACACTTCAAGGAGTATATCGGAAATAGGGCTTTCTTGTCCTCCGATCTGCTCAAATTCAATATTTAAAAACTCTCTTGCACTATTCCAGCTTCATTTCAAACCCCACATCGGTTGTACATCAAGGCACCACCCGTATTTTGAATTCTCGCGTATGGTTAACCGGCTGATTCCGAGAACCCTTACTGTATGGGCAAAAAGCATCAGCTCGCTCGGTATCATAACTAAGATTGAAAAATATGGAGAGTAAGACGTTCTTGGTGACATTGGAAGCACTTTTCACAAGAGCGGTCCAAATACCTCTTTAAAACTAATATATTTGCAGTAGCTGAAGTACAAATGATGTTCAATGAGAAGGCAACTTCCGATTTAATGGCCCTCTAACGGTTGTCAACCGTGTGCAAACTTGTATTATGGACTACGAGTAGGTCGAAGTGTTTGGTGACACCATAATTTCTTTCCTGCTGACAGCGGATTTCGGGGACCCAAGCTACTCAGATACGAAAAGCGGTACACTTTGTTTGGTTGAAGTCTGTAGACACAGCGCTGACCAGTAGATCAGCCTACATAGGCCAAGGTGAAGCGCTTCGAGAGAAAAAATAGTTCCGTATGATGTCACATATTTAAGGCATTTGCAGCTGAAAACGGTGGTCTTACGGGTCCAGAGAAGATATATCCTACAAAAAGAGTAAAATATCACTGCACCAAAGAACGAGCGGAATATGACACAGCAACAGTAGTTCGCCTATATATTTGTGTTTGTGACCCTTGTTCACATTAATCTCTTCTAACTAAGGAGGTGAAGAGAGTGACCAGATTTGCGGTTTGACATAAAATTAACTGGAGCACCGTGTTAACTACGTTCAAACAACCAAGGAACAGAATGTATACTCCTTGCTTCTGGTCTATTGCTTTAGCACAGCGTTGGCGAGCTACCAGTAAATTCATATGACGCGGAACTCCGACCCGATAAATCTGCTGTTCATTATAGATTCTGATAATTATGTTCAGGGCACCTAACAAAGAATATCTCGATAGTACTTCATTTATTTGGACTATGTCATTCATCTGATTGATTGGCTTGTAATAAGCACTCAGGCTCAAGTCGAAATGTTCGTAACTAGAACATACGTACCCCTAAATTGTTCAGATGTCAACCTAGAGCAGTAACACTATTTCCGAAAGTCGGTGACAAGTAATACACTAAGGAACGAAGACCAGTAATTTGGATACTCAGATAAATGCAGTGAAGCAAAGCGGCTTCAGGAAAGTTTAAAATTAAATAAATAGAAAAATAAATAAACTTTTATTCTGAACAATGCAAGATAGAACGCTACAGGTATTGTCTGGTTAAGCTACAATAATGAGTTTAAAAATTTACGAGAATGCATGTTTGGCATAGCAAATAGTGTATGTGTATGGGTGTATATACGTTCGTACTTGTATCATTTTGAGTATAGAACATTCCGATTCATGAAATTCGAGTCCGCAAGAAATCAGCTCGAAGCTTGCCAACTTTATACGCAAAGCATAACTGCATATTTCATATTAATATATATATATATATGTAAACCGGTAACAATAATTCCCGTTTACTGGAAGTTATATATGTATAAATATATGTTTATATATATTAGCGGAAATCCATAATATATACAGAGATCCAGCGAAAACAATGAACTGGTAGTTATAATTACAGAGAACTTAAGAAAGAGCAAATGGAGGAAACTACTAAAATTTTTTATTGCTTTGGGTTCTTGTTTGCCTTTTGATTTTGTTCCCCACATGCCGTATGGCTTTGTTTGTCTGTTTAATAGTTACAAAGTAAATCAAGAAAATCAACAAAAATATTGGTACACCGTTTCCATTGGGTCCGGTTATGCGACATGTCCAAAATTTTTCCATCCAGCGGTGTTTTTCATCTTTGTTTCTGCAGCCCGAAAGACGCACAGGAACTACGGCAGCCAAAATAAAAGTCAGCGCTTTAATCGTTTGTCGCCACGTGATAGGATGACCACTATGCAGTTTCTTCTAGCCTGGTCCTGTGTGAGTGTAGTGAGGGAGTTGAGGCAGCCGTTCGCATCGCAGGCGTAAAACGTGGACCAAACATCTCACTTGGCGCAACGGTACCAGTCTGCCTATCCAAAATCTTGTGTTACCCCCGACGCGACGTCTAACAACCTCGTTGCAAACGTTGTTCATCCATCACACTCCAGCTATACCTCGTAGCTGGTGGCGAGCAACAACGGCCACGTCAGAGTGTTGTTAAGCAGACATATCTCTCCTGAGACTCTGCTCTGCATGTCCATTTGGTTTTTTTTAGAGTTAAAGAACTTACAGTTTGTATCGCTGCAGTCCGGCGATCCGCGTAAAATTATAGCTCAAAAATTAAAAGGAAATTTATCCAAAGAATATTCCAGTAGCAAGATGGAGATGCAGTACTAAGTAAACAAAGTGTAGGTAAATGTGTCGTCCAAGCTTTTTTATGTAGTGCTGATGCATAAGTGACAGATTCTGAAAGGGCACTACATAGGTGACAAGCTCAGATGGAAAAGAAATTCCTTGGACCATCCACGTAGCCGTACATTTGCTAATTGTAATGAGTGAACTCACAATTTGTTATTACTGCTGATTTGCAGTAAAGAGCGGCATATATGATGTGGATCGTGCAGCATGAAGTCCAATTCGCAACTCCAACTCGCAAGCGGCGTTAAAGTCCCCTGAATACTCCCAATCGTTCCAGCCTCTCCTCGGATGTGAAGGTGCATTCCAATACCGTACTTCGACGATGGATATCGGGCTGCTCTAATGCACTGGGGTCCTGTTTTCACCACAGGTGCCAGGCTTAAAGTACATATTCGACACGGATAAGAACATCCGCAATAAGAATCTGCTGGACATTAGAGCACTCTCTTTGTCCGAACACCTGTCGAAACAGGCCCACATGTTGCTTACAAATTTTGGAGGTTTTCGCGGATTGCCTGGGACAACCCAGATCACCGTGAACCAATATGCCCAAATCACGTTCGGTGACAGCTCGCTGCAGCACACGCGTTCCGAGCGTGTAACAGCAGTTGCACTTGTGTTGCATGGAGAGTGTTTTGCATTTACTCACATTGAATTGCAGTGAAATTAGGATGAACCGCTGATGTACCGCGTCTAGATCAATCTGAAGCAGTTTCCGGTCCGTACTTCTTTGAACCGCGCCAGAGCTTGACATCCTTATCAATTGTTACTCCACTGGTTATAACTTATTTTGCTATCTCTCAATCGGTTGGATTAGTTACCCGCTAGTGCCCAAAGTATTCTGACTAGGTGGCCAAAAGCCTTTTAACTTGATTCCGCTCTCTCTGGCTACACTCGATACATCCTAAAGAGGTACTTAAACTGGTCGACAGAGTGAGCACTACCAGGGCCATAGTTCCCAGAATCAGGTGTTTTGTTTCAACTTTATCCACGCTTGACCTAACATAATTAAATTTATCTGGGTTTACTTATTCCAAGCACCATTGGAAACAATTGTAGACAGACAGCATATAAATCCATTTCTTTTTCCGCAACCGTATTTGCTGTCACAACTTACAAATTCCTAGATTCCGTTTTGATGAAAGGAAAGATAACCATGCACCTGTCACACCGGCTACCTGGACAACCAGAACTTGCCAACCACCATTTCGCCTTATCTTGGCCGTACCTGCATAATTTCCTATTTTACCTGCATCCAAAGCTTGCCACGCGTTATGCTTAGTGTTGGACGAATAACCAGATCCTGTAGGAGCTAATCAGTAGGTCAACTCTATGAATCATCCCATCAGTGGCCACGCTTGTTTTGATCTAATCTATCAATTCAATCATAACCCCCAGGAAGTCTCCGCCGGATCACTTGCAAAGACTATAATTCTGAATACAAAATATATTTCACCATTTCTATTTAGTTCATGACTCGCTTCGTTTCCTCAAACGACACTATGATCAAAAGGTATCTACACCCCACCGAAGTCCCTTCTTCAATGGCCAGTTTGTCAGTGTACAAAAAACGCAAAATGGTACAGCTTAGCCTACTGAACGGATTGTTTGAAAATCCGTGCGCAATCTTCATCTAGAATATTGCAGGGCAATAACGAATCAATTCAAGCAGGCAAATCTTAGTCCTTCCATATCATGTACACATTCATTACTTAGTCATCAGCTTTACAACTTTACAAATCCTTCGACACTGGGTCCGTGAAAATCTATTAGGCCTATGACCTTTGAGTTACGTCAATTAAAGGCAGTCTAACAGACATAAATCTTTTATAAGATGTTAGTGTCTTTGTTGCTCTCGATATATATAACGCACCTAAAGTACCATTATATTTGTCCAAAATGTCGTCCATATACCAGCTTTAGATATACTGCTATTAATCTTCATTGATATCAGTTGCTAGTTCGCTTAAACATATGTTTCCTTTAGCCAATATACTCGTTGCTTTACTCCGTCGTTTCCAACTATAATTTTAGGCGTACAAATATGTATATATAAATTTATAAATATACGTTTATGCATACATAAAACAACTGTAAAATGAACACCCTAAGAGCCATTGACCCAAGAATTTAGGCGTTTTGCTCTCCACTTACCATCACTTGACCCCAGATACTTATGTACATCTTCATTAATTTTGTCCCAATCTCTCTTGCAAACACCGGTAGACAGTCACCATGATAACCAGATCATTTATTTCAACCGCTTTTGCTAGTAATACATTTGCGCTTTTAGATTCCATTTCACTGGTACGAAAGATAACCAGCGACAAGGAGGTCCCTGTCACCTGGCTGGCTGAATATCCAAAATATTTCGACCACCACTTCGACTTAGCTCGGACCTCAGTGCGTAATTTTAACTTTTACCTGGCTCCCATCCTATCATGTGTTATGCGTAATATTGGATGAACCACACGCACCCAATTTTTTTTACCTACTTTCCCACTCTTGATTATCACATTTTGCTAAGGTTGCTAGAACAGCTGTCATCAGAAAATACATCAAGGTAATAGGTGATGCTACGTCGCAGTGCTAGTTAACATTGTTAACTTGATGAACACCGCTGGCACTCGCTTCGCATATTAATATTGAAGAGAAAAAGCTCGAAATTGAGCAAACAAATGCACAATAGTATGCATTAACACTTGAGGCATAATACTTACTCAAGTTCGAGCAAGCTCAACTCCCAGACGTATAGTAATGCCTAACCAAGGCAGAGGGAAATAATTTTACGCACCGAAACACATTGTTAAATCTTCCGACGCTCGTTTCTTAGTTATTAGCGATTGGCTCCTCTAGCTTACTGGTGTTAGCGACGTAGACTTAAGGATAAAGGACATGGGCTCTAACATATAAAACTTGCGATATTTTAAAACAAATATTTGCGATTTTCGGTCCAAAAGTCTCAAAATATCCAAAAGTTATCCTGTGTTTTAAAGGCAGACTTGGCTCATGCAGTCTCGTTATAGACTTCGGCTTAAAACATACACAACACTATATTCATAGTGGTTAATGTGGATCAGTATCATGTGAAATCGGCACACTGAGGCCTTCTGACCGGTGGCAATTTATAATTTGTGCTGAAGTCTCTTTCACTTATAACAATCAATACTGGATTCCTGGCGCTTTCGCAAAACGTTATCGTATATGTGCCTATATTTGCTGCGTATGCCTAAAAAGTTTGCTTTTCAGGCACTTACGTGATCCCTATATACTGCGGGGAATTTAAGGCAACATAGAGCATTTTTAGATAGGTATCCCTAGTAAAACTTATACCGCATCGCCACGTTTGCATTTTGTTTTCTTTTTTTCTGATAACTGATTGCGAAAATAAAATGGTGTTATACCTAGACCGTTATCAAATAGAGGATAAATTGCTAAGCACTGTACGCATCGCATTGCTTTTAAGTTAACATTATCATCGGTTTAAACTTGTTCTTCGTGACATATTTTGGTGCTATTATTCGCGTAATTCTAGCATTAGAAGAGATTTTTCTCTTTACCGAGATTACGTTTGTTTTTGACGCTAGAAATCAAATGTAGTGCAAGAACTTTTGATTATAGTTTTCGTTAACTTGTATTTTCCTAGATAAATATGCCGCCTTAGTGTGTTTCCAGAAACGCGTTAGAATTTTATTTTAATTTCCAGAAAATATCCTTTTAAATTTTTATCGTTATTTATAACTCAGCCGCTCTTATTTATTTTCATATGCGTAAAATTACATGTGAAGACTTGGCATTTTAAAATGGTTGGAAGAACTTTAGTGGATTTTGTGTTTATTTTGATACTGCCTTATAGGAAACGTGCACAATTACGGCTCTGCGCAAAGTTTTGTCACAAACAAAATAAGAGAACACAAAAATCGCCAGTAAGAGACAGATGATTTTCAAGTCCAATGAAATAATGGTGAACTTTGTGGATAATTAGATCCCGCATCCAAAGAAACGTGCACAACTGCGGCTCTACACGACTGCTTGCCACAAATAAAACCAAGGATGACAAGATTGCCTGAAGGAGCCAGATGAAATCCACCGCTGGCGCGTACAAACACTATAACGGTACACGTAAAAAGGTCTTGCATACGTACTTGTGAACAAGGAAAATATAATCTCACTGTTCACGCTCCCCATGCAAGAGCGTGAGATTTGTGTTCATAGTGATCTCATCTTTTGCTGGCACAGTATCTAGCAATTCTAGAAATATACCTTTATTTATTTATTGTTCATTGAGTATCCTCGGCTAACAGCAGTAGTTAGATGTAAGTACCCATCACGGACCAAGCATGGAACTTTAAGGCACATTACATT
>CALYDF020008219.1:0-11835 GCA_944474145.2 Dicrocoelium dendriticum | reverse complement strand
CCCAATTTGGTTGAATGTGCCAGCTCACAATGTCTTGTGCGACTGGATGGTTGTTTATCGTTGCATTTTTCGGAGCAATTATACCACTACCAAGTGCAACTTGGGACCAGTGCCTCTCTGAGAGGCCACCATGAAAAGCTGGCCACACAGCATGCCCGGTCGGATTGTCTCCGGAAATTTTACTCACGTCCTGAGTAATGTTAATACCATCCCTAAGTTAGTCGTAAATGAATATCGATTAGATGACACATTCTCTCACCCACATAACGCTATGTGGCCTGATTTCACTGGTCCATCAGATGACTAAGCAAAATTTTGCAACCATATCAGCCTGTCACTTATTTCCTTGACGCGCGCTGTTCTTTACCGCAGTCATTTGCAGCCCTCAAAGATGTTCGACCATCCTTCATACTAAACGCTTTCCTTTACTCAGAATAAGCTTATTGTTCGATTGCCCCATGACAGTGAAATCGTTTCACAAGCGAATTCCGAAACCGTAATTCAGTCAAAGAAGAGTTCATTGTAGATATTTCATGCAACAGTGCTTTGCTCTTAGCTTCCATCACGTCCTCACGTAAATTATGCTACTGTGAAACCCTTTGTAAGATATTCGCACTGGATTTAAACATCTCACATTGATTTTGGGAAGCAAAAAACGAGTGAGCGTTTTTACCCGGATTTTCTCGCAAAACATTGCATGCAACCGCCGTTCACATTGTTTTACATGTAAATATTCAATTCCCATTTCACACCAGCATCTTGTATTGGCGTAGTTAATTGTCATCTTGACCACTATTTGCCCTTCAAATGACCTAATGAGTCATTGAGGTCGTATCGTTGTCGGTCTGACTAGCGGTCCGACCGTGGGGTGTTTATACCTTACCTTGACATACAAGTAAAATGAACAATGGACAATGAATTTATACGGGTTAGAAAGAAACACTTTACATGTCCCGTTAGATAGCTTTACAGGATTATCGAAAAATAAAAGTACAGCGGGTTATTTGCGTTTAAAATAGGGACTAACGTTTGATTCGCTGTAGCCATTCGATCCGTGTAGATGCAACAACAGATAAATACAAGGTATTTTCCAGGAGTGGAATAGAGATAAAGCACTAGGCAACAAAGTGTAGGGGAGTAAGTGAGTAAGCTAAAGATCTCTTAAATACGGATATTGATGGTGCAAAATTGACTGATTCTGGAAGCTAATTATCCTGGTGACAAGCGAACGGAAACAAAATTCTTGCGGCAATCCAGACGGTTGTACTGCTCTCCCAGTTTAAGTAAGTGACTTCTCAAGTTGTTATTACTGCGATTGCGATAAAGATCAGAACACATGATGTGGATCGTGCAGAAGTAAGTTCGCCATTTGCAAGATTGATCGTAAGTGGCGGTAACGATCGCTGATTATCTTCAATCTTTCCAGGCTCTCCTCGTATGGAAGATGGTGCATTCCAATAACGTACTTTGATGTTCGGCGTTGGAGCTGCTCTAATGCACTGAAATCGTTGTCTACGTATGAGTTCCAGGCTTGAATTGCATATTCGACAGAAGATCAACGTACGCAGTAAGCATCTGTCGGAAAATAGAGCGATATATTTCTCCAAATGCCCGTCGGAACAGTTCCGTATGTTAGCTACTAGTTTCGGAGGCTTTCGCGGATTGCCTGGAACAACCAAGCTCATCCTGAACCAGTATGGCCAAATCACGCAGGGTGGCAGTTCGCTGCAGCACATGCGTTCTAAGCCTGTAACGGTGGTTGCTCTGGTGTCGTATGGAGAGTACCTTTGCATTTACTCACATTGAATTGCAATACATATTGGATCGACCCCTGCTGTGCCGCGTCTAGACCACTCTGAAGCAGTAGCTTGTCAGCAATTCCCTGAACCTTGCGCCGAATCTTGCCGACATAGGCAAACAGCAGGAAGTTGAATGTAATTGCTAAATACCACAAACCATCGAGGACCTAGCACCGAACCGCTGTTAGTGGCGGCACTCCTGGCTTCACCTTCCGTAGACAATTGACTTGCTTATACAGCAGTGTGTGATTGGCGCTGAAGGATTTCGCCATGTCCTGCTGATGCGCGATTTTGTACCCTCTGAGCAGTTGAGTGCAGTGATTGACTTGGACTACTTAGTTGTCCCAGCTTTTTAGTGTTGGGGATAATCTATACTCTCACCACGTTGTGTTGCGTAACGCCAGCAATTTGCGAGTTCAGCTCCTTACGCAAGTAACTGTTAGAGAACCGTTTGCAACCGTTTGTTTCTGAAGCATCCGTAACTACCCGATTGCATTTATTTACGGACTCGAGCCAGGCGACATCCGGGGTGGGGCTTCATGGAGGAAAGACCAGGTGGTGGCACTGACGAGGTGGACTACTTGGTCATAAAATGTGATAGATCGTGCAGTCTCATGGTTCGTACCTCCGTACTGTGCATAGCAGACGAAGTTTTCTTTGTCAATCTTCTCAAGTGTAAACATCCTCTACGTTGACAATATTTAAGACATTCAGAATATTTTACATGAGCTTTCAATCCACGCAGCTTCATAACTAAAATCGTAATCCATAACTGTTATTGGCAACTAAGTTCCCGCCGTTTCTTCACTTTTAACATGCCACATGCTATTACCTCTATCTAGCATAATGTCGTAAAGCATTCGAAAGACGATATTTTGTGCTAATTTATGTTAGTTTATAATTATATTTCAGATTAATAAATGGAATCGCCAGCTGTGAGTAATGAGCACTTTCGGCACTTATTTTTGCTTTCAATCAAGTTTCTAACGTCATAAAATCCGCTTGCAACATTTGCCCTGTGTATGGAGCGGTGCCATAGCTAAAAGAACCGCTCCATTTTATACTGATAGTGAGATGCCATTTCTGTTTGCCTGTAACCATTCTATAAATAAAATTTTGCTTGTGTCTTTGAGTTGAGCAATGACGAGCAAACAAATCAGCGGAGTTTGTGGCTCGTGGATTTAAAGTATGCGGTAACCGTTAAGTGAATATTCTTCTCTTTTAGTAAAGTGTGAGCATTCCCCTTTTTTCGTCAGTTACTGTGTCGTTTGCCGCGAATTTTATGCGAACTTAGTTCCATCGCTCCCCATCGAACACCACTGGACGGCCAGAATGAGGTGCGCATTTTAGGTCAAAATTTCCATTTTTGAACTTGGCATACCATTCGCGAGCGCTTCTTTCAGCAATGGCAGTCACCCCATGCACAACACAAATGTCGTAAGCAGCTTTTACGGAATTAGCAATTTGATTGAAATCAAAAAGAATAAAGTGTCGAAAATGTTCATTAGTCCCAACTTGGAATTCAATTTTCATGATCTGAAAAATATATAACAATACAAATTATTTCAAGCAAAATAATAAAATAGAACAAAACATCCTCTTTCGAATGATTTACAACATTATGCCAAAAAGATTTAAGAAGATGCAGAAGGTTAAAATTTAAAAAGTGGTATTTTTTATTGCTAACCCAACTGTCAAACAGAAATCGTATCTTGCCCCGTGAGGAGAATGTCTCGACCGCATTTAACTGGGCTGTAACGATGCACCAACGATGTAACACATAAAAAGAGCAACGAATCCTCCACAGCCGCATACCATTGCTCTACTCGGGAAGAACTCAATCAACAGACACTTAGATCTAGATACAGCCTATTCAGCACTTAGGGTCAAATCAATACTCCGCCCCAGATCAACAGGACAAAGGAAGGTTATTGAGGCGGACTCTAGACAACAGTACGCAAGAGCTGACTACACAGTCAGCTTACGTGGACCAATCGAGTCCTGACCTTCGAATCACTTGGATCTGTAAGTGGCCCACATAAATCGCATTGATGATGTCGCCTAGCCTGACGATGAAACGTTTTCAATCAAATAATCCAGCTCGGAGAACACCCGCATACCCTTATGCTGATCTCCTAACGTGCATCGAAAATCACGTAGCTCATTCGGAAGATTGCACTTGAGGGCAGAGGATAAGAAGAGGCAACAGTAACCATGGTACTTGAGTACGGGTGAGCAACCAGGGCAGTTCGCTGACCAAGATACCCGAAGGAGTTGAACGGCAACGCCCAAGTCGGAAAAGAGAAGAAGCGTAACACGGATATAAAACGGAATCGCTACTCGGATTTCCCAGTTTTTTACTTCGTTTATGTTCTGCGTCAGGCAAACAGTTGATGGATGTGCGTAATTCAAGTGCGTGGCAACAAAATTTGTCGGAACGACACATGTCAAGGGGATGAGCCAGATCGCCGACTGGTGTAGCAACGTATGGATGCACTGCAAATTTTCACTGGCCCGAAACGAAACAACAGTAGTGGCCTTAGGATTGCTCACGAGCAGTAGATTGTAATTTAACTTACCAGTCTCAAGGCCGTGGAGAGAAGAGCAACTGGCCGACGCTTTTGCTCGAAATAGATACACATATCTTAATTGGATAAATCAGAGGGATCTCAGTCTGGATCGCGATTTAGTTCAAGTGAATCGTGTACCACTGTAACTGTAGTGAGGGTAGTAGTGTTGTTCTAACTGCATAACAATTGCGTCCTTTTTAGTAACCAGTTTCACAACTCGTCAACTGCAATCAGGATGGGTCACCAATCAATGCTGGCAGAGCAAAACTAGTAGAGATGAACGAATTGATTAGACTTAAATTCTGTACTGAAGCCTCTGGGTGTATCAGTTAATAGTATCTGCACTGTCGCGTTGCATTCGCAATCCTTCTGTATCTGAAATAGGAAAAAGGAATCGGGTTAGGGGAACACATGGATTACGCGAAATAACATGAGAACTTGACCATCGGTCCCAGTATTTACTCGAATGGGTTGAAATAAATTAATTATGAAATAAATTGGGTGCATATGTACAGTAGTTAGAAAATTGACGTTGCACGTTTAGAAAGATGCGTAACCGATAAGTAGAATGTGTAAGTGAAATCAATGGATGCAGTTACCATTTGCACCATGGTAACTGCCGATGTCCTTTAGAAAAACGCTGCGTTTTGTTCCGACTGACGAAGAGTCCCCGAAGTTTTGAAAGCTTCACACTGAGAAATCGACGCATTCTTAATGAAATAGTGCAAAGCGGATCTGAAAGTAGTTAAAATGAGAAACCGGTGGATCTCACGTGGAATCATGAAGGATCCTGAGCCATACAGCCAGGAAGCGAACTCGCAAAAATTAACACATTGTTGCATCAAGTATTTCTCAATGTACATGACGATATTCATGTAGACTTTTGCTGAGGGAAGGTGTAACAAGAAACGGATGCATTTGCCAGAATTTAGCTGACAACCACTAGTCACAGGCATATGGCCGTTTTGTACTACAGTCTGTGGTAGGATTGTGCAGGCAAGAGGCTAGCGTGTCAACAGCGAAAAGCGCAGTTGATTGGACACCTGCGCATATTTCGTCCACGCGCTGATTGGTTCGCTGGAGCAGGTTCTTTTAACTGATTCAATGGAGAAATCTCATGAGTGTAGCAGCTACTTTAGTTATGGCAATGAATTAGTTATTTATATCGAGGTTCCTACCTACTCGTCCAGCTGTCATTTTTCTGAGCACGCTTTTCGGAAGAATCCGTTTCTCCTCCAATGACCGAGTTTTGCTGTGCTCACTTGTCCCTTAAGACCGAGTTATGCGACATAGTGTCAGAGAAAGCCAAGCCAAAATCATCCAAATGTGCTCAGATGCTGATTGAAGCGCAACCAGCTGGGCAACTATCTTCCCCACTAAACACGGAAGAACAGTATTTGGCCAATAATTGGATAATTTGGAAAAATAAGTGGATCGAATTCCGTGTCCAGTTGCGACTGGATGAACAACCGACTGCGTATCGATTAGCGATGTTTAAACATACGATCTTTGGAAAAGCACGGCGCGTCATAGAAACGATGCATTTCGAAATGAACGAAGACCCAGCTGACCTAGAATCGGTCGTCGGAAAATTTGGCGGTTTCTGCGAAGGCCTGACTTACGAGACGTATCAGCGGTAACTCTGTTTCACCCGAAATCGGCACCCAAATGAACCTATCGAGAGCTATGTTACAGAGCTGAAACACCTGGTTCGTCCTTGAGACTTTTGCAATTGTATTGCTGACAGTCTAATCCGAGATAGAATCGTGCTGGGAGATCAATGATGAAAACATCAACAAGCGGTTGTTGCCGCGACGGCAGTTATCGCTCAGACACTGTCTTGATGGATGCCATAGTGAATAATCAGCTGCACACCACATCGAGCAAATGCAGTTGTCCACTGAAGCAAACCTATGTGCTGTATCGGTTACCAGACAAAACTGCCAAGACTGGTATCAAAACGCACGAAACTTGCACATTCTGCGCTGTGTGACACACGAGGAATCATGATCAAGATCTAGCGTAGGACCGAATTTGTAGCAGACGCAATTGTTTCGCTCGATGTTGTCAGTCTTTGAAGGTGAATGCTCTTAATCGTAACACAACGCCTTCCGAATCTGGACATTCAATCAAAAAGGTGTCGCGGACAGAACCGAAGAATTCGTCTATGCAAGTTTATTGGTTTGTGAAGAGGTTGTGTTTTTCCCGTTGAACTCTAGTGTTACCATTAACAAAATTCCAGCGTACCGGTGCCTAGGAATTCGTGTGTGACCTGATCAGGGATTCCTGCGCATGTGGAACGGTGCCAAGTAAACTTTTTCAAAAGTGGTTACTGCAAACTTTTGACGATCTAGATGGTGTAATATGTGGAGCAGACCATGTGCTGATTTACGGCTAAACCGACCAGGAATTTGACGCCAATTTGCACCACTTTTTACAGCGTAGTGTGCAAAGTACATAAAGCTCAACAGCGAGTAAGTTGGGCTTAGGAATTTGGAAGTGATTTCACACGGGAATTTTCTAACCTCCGAAGGGGTAGGACCATCACCGAAAAATAAAGCAGTGCAGGGGATGCCACAACCTAAGGACGTCAACTTTGTTGGTCCTTTAAATGGCAGGATGAATTATTTGAGCCGGGTCTTGCCAAGATTTGCTGAACTCATGACACCCACTCAGAGACTGACTCACAAAGGTGTAAAATGGAGTTAGAGAGAAGAACAGAAGACACCGTCCGCAACTATTAAGAGTCTTATTAACTGTGCACCAGCACTTGGTTACTATGATCCAGCTCTACCTTTAGAGGTGCAGTGTGACAACAACCAAAGCGGAATAGGTGCCGTTCTCTTGCAGGATGGTAAACCCTTGTACTTCTGTATTCGGGTGCTCATACTGGCGGAACAGCGTTACGTGCAGATCAAAAAGGAGCTGTTGCCGTCGTCTGCGCAGTGGAGCGATTCGACGCCTAAACATTTGAAAGGAAGACCGCAGTGTATACGGACCATAAACCACTCGTGGCAATAGACAGTAAATTGTTACACAGTATCCCTTTGTCACTAACCGACGCTTATCTGGTTCCAAGAATCCTACATGGATCTGGTATACAATCCGGGGAGGCAAAAAGACATCCCAGATGCTCTATCAAGAGCTCATCTTCTGATGGTCGAACACCAACAGGAAGAACTCGTGGGAAAATTAAATTCATCTTTAATTTCAAATGCCAAGCAACAGACCACTATAATTGAACGTTTTTATCTGGTGGAATATGATTATGACACCAGAAATGTGGGTGTACGATTTTTCCAATCTTGTGTACTTCGACAGTTTACAAGTCAGTAGTTAAAATGCTGACACATAAACTTTTACGCATTATTATTGCTCATATATCTCGCATTATACCTTACTACTGTTTTGCCTTAATTAGAAGCTAAAACTGATTGTATTAGCTGTTGGTTTACAACCCTAGTTCGCGATTTGAAAGTTTATCACACTTGTGGCGTCGATCATGAGTAGTGTCGCCCATGCATGAAACTCTCCAAAGCGACCACATTTTGTCGGTCCCCTGAATGGTCGTTTTCCACAGCTTTGACTCTATATGAAAAGAAATATTTTAATGACCATGAGCGACGAAGACTATTTTCCTTAAAATGTTATCTAAGTTTCATTGCCTTGCAAAGTACGTTATCGGGGAAGACGGTAAGGAGAAATATATGAAGCTTTATTGACTAAAATGCACCCACTTAAAAAATAGTCTGACGTAATCCCAACATCCATAATGAGGATGGTTTCTGATATAGACGTGCAATTTACGTTTCCTTACGCCTTTACTTATTCTTCTTATCCACCAGCTGTTTCTCGTAAATCTTTGCCACTGATTTGCGTTTTCTTGGTACGTTTTTGAGATGGTGTGTGTGATAGCTGAATGTTCACCTATGCGGAGTGCATAAAGCAATTGCTTCACTTGACATAACCCCTAGGGCAGTTAAGATGTAAATTTGAGGCCGAAAAAGCATTTATTCTCCCCTCGGAGAAAATTCGCATTTGAGTTTGGCTCTCGACAGGAACAGATGCTTTCATCTAATGTGTGAAGTACTCTGCTCTCAATTGCACAAATTATGGCCAGCTCGAATATGTTGTCTGGCACATTTTCCGCATGAATATTCCATAAAAGTGACATTTTTATGTGACTTGATTGATTGACATGTCAGGAGGCCATTGCGACAAGCTGATGTTAGTAATGCAGTTGACGCCAAATTTTCTTCCCTTCACACAGATGGAACAATGGCGCATTGCGCTTAAATTAGCAGACGCTTAACATGTGAATTAGGATGATCAGAATGAGGATCACAAATGGTGAAGCTATTAGAAAGTGATAAAATAAAAATCGTTATGGTGTACTCACCACTGTTCACAAAGATGCATGCAGAAAATAACCAAACGCCATTGTGTAGATTAATGCTGGTTATGCAAAGACCCTCACATACTCTCCTCCTTTGTGGTACACAGGTTAAATCTAACGCAGTAATATTAAGGCAACTTCAATGTCTTTATTAAACACAGCCTACGTTGATTTGGAAGGTGGAGCAACCGTTTGAGGTGCTTTGCGGATCGTCGCTGTGAAATATCGGGCGCCGTGACATCCTCCTTGTGCCAAGGTTGCTAGTCCTGAATTGCATTTAGCGATTGCCGACTGACAGAGGGGTCACACCGCCCGAATGCACTACGCGGCATGCCCACCTGTTGGTTTCCATTTATCTGACATCTTTTCAGATTACTCTGAGCAAGGTTGCACTTTTGAATGATTGCCTACATGATGAAAACGCTGCCGGGCGAATGTGAATGCAATATTTTTAAATACCACAACGTCATAACTCCCATCCTCGCCATGGTTATACAAATGGCACCGAACATTTGACATTACACTAGCAGATATCATAGTTCCGCAACAATAGCTTGATATTTTCATTTCACTGAAAGTGAGTAAATTGTATTCCTATCGCAATTCTGCACGCTCCGGTCTCGTCAAGTCTACCTGTTAACTTTTGTATTCCTCTATGGTTAGTCATTAATTGACACCCTTGTGTTTGCGCCCAGCTCGATGCTGCCACACAATAAAATCCCCATTGTGGACAACAAACATGTAGCATACCGGAGAGATTATTTCGATAAGGTAAGCTGTTTCAAGTTTGGTACATCCACCGCTACAGTACAAAGAAGTTCAACATCAAACCCCAACTAGTGGACTTCAATGTCTGGCATATCCAAGAGACGTGTAAATATTCGTGACAAAGGACGGTTAATCGCCTTATGTCTTCAATGCAAGCTAGCATTATTGGATCCGTACGCGAACAACGGCATCATCGCGGCGTGAAGCAACCCTCTTTAAATAACTGTTTGATAACTCTTCCATCTCTGTAGGGGAATTGCCGACACATTACGTAAAATCCTATGCGATGTGACCACTAAATGAAAGTGCAGAAATCGTTCGACTATTCGCACGGCTATTCTGCGATAGCTGGAACCCACGACGTAATGAAACGGCCATTTTCATTGCCCTGTAGTTGTGAGATTCAAAGCCGTCGCTGCGTGCGACTAAATATGGTGACAACTTCGCAAGCACTTGCAGATAGGACGCACTCCACCCGTGCACTAACTGACCGCGAATAACAGACCATAGTGTTACATCTCCCATCCGCTAACTAGATTAATACAATGAAAATATATTTGCGGAAAAGCACTATGGGCGCAACCTGATGGATGATTAAACTTCACATAGCAATTTGATAGTTTCATTCTTGTTGGACAGATTCGTTCGAATATTCAACCGCTGACTAACCCGGAACTGCGTCGAATGTTTCGTTAATGCGATCGGAATCGCCCACCGTGATTAAGCTCTCATTTGTGCCCCAGATTATACCGATTGTATTCACAGTTCCTGCGAAGCAAGCCCAATGACAGACTGAGCAATTCGAACAAGGTGATGAAAAGTAAAAAAGTAGTTGGATGCTTCTTTCAACGGATGTGTACAACAATCAGAATGGTTTTGATAGGCAAAGCAGACACGGAGTTGCATGCACTAACGAAATGGCTAAGGAAAGAGCACCGTAGGAGTTGGAAGGCCATAGGAGATTCCACTGTTCAAAATATCAAACGCACATGAACAAATAGCGTGTGTTTGAAAATATCTGCTACCATTTTGCAGCACATAAGTACCTCGAGCTGGGTAAATTGCAGGCACATAATAGAACATTAGCTCCAAAAAGCTGTGTCAACATGATGACAGCTTGCTCAGCACCTCAACACACGGTAAGATGATATGCAGAATTGCGGTTGAAGCTTCTCTAGGGAATACCAGGCAAGAAAATCGGTCCCCACGAGACGATTTCAAGGATGGTCGCATTACTTCACTTAAACTGCTGGTTATACATACATTCATTCCTGCTATTTACTTGTACGTCGTCTTTTAAATTTTAACTAACCAAACACTAAAAATCTTTTAGGAACTCTCAGCAAGTAACTGGAACAACGTTTCCTAATGCCTGATTGCGGTACGGGAAGATCATTGCAACTAGTCGGTCTTAGTCTCGTGTTGTCGATAAATATACCATTTATATAAATTTACTTGCCCACTTTCGATCATGGCTTCACAATTACTCCATGTCACGCTACAGGGTGGTGAGGACAACGCTACGTATTACTTTCGGTAATATCACCACCTGTTAGAACAGGCCAAAATCTTGCCGCTTCTGGTTTTTCTGTGAACAACCATGTCTCCACAGTTTGTTGCGTTGAATAACAGAGTGATGCATTTAATTCTCTGGAAGTTCAGTATGTGTTGGATAATTGAGGTTTCAAACCCAGTTAGGTGCAGTAAGTGGACAGATCGTACATGCGGTGCGGTGGTTAACTGCATGCGCCGCAATGCCTGCAGGAAATTCAGTGCAAAAGGATGATATTTCCCAAAAACGGGAGAAGATTTTTATGTGTCGAAATAATGGAATTAGTCTAACGCCAATCAGAGACAGCATGAAAAATGAAAAAATACAGAATGAAGACTGCGGCAACTACAGTAATCAGCGAGAGTGAGAGCTATCTCCATTCAGGGAACCAGTACTGCTACTCACCAACCGCTATCATTTGCATGGCAGGTGCCTGCATGGCAGTGGAGGATGGGTCGGACTATATCGCAGTTAGCTAACAATTCGTGATGGTCGGCTACCGTCCTCCATGGCGCAGTTGCATAAGCTGCGGGCTAGTTGGCACAAGCCACTAACAGTCATGGGTTCGATCCTCCGTAGAGGACCGAAGGATGCGCACCACTGACGAGCCCCAATAAGGCGAAACGGCCGTCTGGTGCTTTTCCGGATAGGTAGTTGACTTATCTGGATTGCTAGCTGACTGCAACGAACAAACATCCTTCTACTCATGAGTGATGCAGCTGTTGTCAATCAATCAATCAATGTAGCTGG
>CALYDF020008218.1:0-11838 GCA_944474145.2 Dicrocoelium dendriticum | reverse complement strand
TTATTATGCGCTCTGCTTTCATTTCTTTAATTGGATTGCACGATCTTACTGCTCTGAGGTGATCTAGTCCCACTGACTTGCCTCTTTCTCTTTTATGCTCCAATGCTACTCTGACTTAAGTGGTATGCGCTATGCAGACTCAACGCTCTTGTCCCCCTACCCGGAGATTCCGCTTGACTCGCTCACCCTCTATTGTTGCGGACCTTTACCTGTCTTTAAATTTACGCGCTATTCCTACGCGCCGACTAATCTAGTCTCGCTAGATCAGCCACTTGTTTCCAGTTTTACTTAGAGTTATTCCACGATACAAACCTGGGTTCGGCTGACTCGATGTCTTGCTCACATCACCTGGAAAGCCTCGTGGGATCCCTCACTACTTATCAGTAAACCTTTTCATACCGACCCTAAACTTTTCTTCTCTCGCTTTCTGTTTTCAATCCCTTTCTTATCGGACGTCCGGCTTTACTGCATTGCCGTGATATTGGCTCACTTGCCTAGTCTGTTTCCCTTAGTCTGCTGCCACGCTACTAAGACCTACGCGGTATGCGCCCCGTAGTCTTAACATGATGTTTCCCTTAAATTTAGAGCCTGCTTGACTTGCTCACCATTTACTGCTGGCTCCTTTCTTACCTTTACTACATGTCCTTATCCACACGCGCCGACTAATCAAGTCCTACCCGATCAGCCTCCTGCTCTCCGGATTTATTCAGACTTCTGAGACGTCACCTCTCTTTGCTCGTCTGACTCTACTATCCCTTTACATTACCTAGAGAGCCTCGTGAACTTCTCTTACCCATCGTGAATAAACCCTTCTCATCCTGTCGCTAACTTATGTTTTATCGCGCTCTGTTCTCAATTGTTCTTCAACTGTCGGTGTGGTGATCTAGTCCACCGATCAGTTTCCTTCTCTCTGATTGCTGATATGCTACTCTGACTTAAGTGGTATACGCTATACAGACTCAACGCTCTTGATCCCTTACTACGTGAGGCTGCTAGACTCGTTCACCTTCTGTTACAGCCTCTTTTCCTGCCTTTAATTTTACGTGCTATTCCTACGCGCCGACTAATCTAGTCTCGCTAGATCAGCCACTTGTTTCCACTTTTACTTAGAGTTATTCCACGTTACAAACCTTGGTTCGGCTGACTCGACGTCTTGCTTACATCACCTGGAATGCTTCGTGGGCTCCCTCACTCCTTATCAGTAAACCTTTCTCATACCGACCATAAACTTTTCTTATCTCGCTTTCTCTTTTTATTCCCCTTTATTAATCGGACGACCAGCTTACTGCCCTGCCGTGATCCTGTCTCACTGGACTAGTCTGTTAATCTCTGACTGCTCCCATGATACCGAGCCTTAAACGGTATTGGCTCCGCAGAGTTAACTCTATTACCCCACATTATTGTTATAGCCTCTTTCTTATCTGCATTGTACGACCTAGTCCCAAAGCGCTGATTAACCCATCCCGCTTAGTCCGTCCCATACTCAATGAATACATATGGACTTCTGAGACGTCACTTCTGTTGGTTCGGCTGACCTATTGGTCCTGTAAACACTACGTGGAGAGACTTGTGGGCCTTTCCACGCTTTACCAATGATCCATTCTCATCTAGACCCTAACCTTTTCTATCGCTTTCTGTTTTCATTTCTTTTTAACTCGGACGTCCGGCTTTACTGTCCTGCCGTTATCCTCTCTCACCTGACCCGTCTGTCACTTTCTGCCTGCTTTTATTTCCTATTATCCTTGGCCTTTTCTCTTATTGCGCTCCAATTTTTTATTCCCACAGCTTACACTCATTGCGCCTATCCAAGTTATCCTCGTGCGCATGATCTCATTCGCTCTGAGCTCGCTCCTGAGTATTGGCGGCACTCGGACCATTGCTAAGTGTTGCTTGACTAGTACTTCCATTAGTATGCTCAACTTACCACTCTTCCTATTCCTATGCTCTTTACCTTATGCTCGCACTGGTATACTATTGAGACCGTACGTGTCATAACGACTCCCAATGCACGGCAGTTTTGGCCCCCTGTGACCATTTTCCTAGATTCTGACGGCTTCTGGACTGTAGAATCATGAACGCTTTAGTGTAATTACTCTTACGAACTACTCCTCGTATTGCCGTCAGCATTCATTCGCTCCTAGCCGATTCCTTGAAATTCCTTTTCCTCTTGGAATGTTGCTCTACCTATCTTGCTCCCGCATTCGGTCTCAACCTAGTTGTCCTCAGTTTCACCTAAGATGCCTCTCGCATTCTGGCTTCTGCCATCATCATCGGTTTACCTGTTTCTCTAAAACCATCGCATCATTCGCTTAACTTTTGTTAAAACGCTTTGTTATATCGGTCTTTTGACCCTGCGCGTGCAGAACCTTCTTCCCACGTAGTAGCTGTAGTCTGAGTCACACCAGCGACGTAATGTATAGAACGCGCTTGCGAATTATGTTTACTAAACAAAATTACATAAGTTTGAATGTATCATAGGCACCGGTGAGCGCCACCAGTCTGTGTTAGTGCTTCTTGATTCATTGCTGTCTCTGTTTGGCCACCTCTTGTCCGTTGCCCGTTTTTCCCGAGATTCCCACAGGTACATCCGCCAAAACAGGAAGGTTTATCCACTGGGACTGGCCGACCTATCCTCAAACCGCCTGGTCCTTTCTCCAGGAAATGAAAAACCCACACACTGGTCCAAATGGAGCTCATTCCGCCATTCCGGAGGCGCTACCTTCATGGGGTCTAAACAAATGGGTTTAGCTTGCCTCGTACTCAGAGAACAATTTACTCACCTGGAATAATATATGTACATGGATCCCCCGGTCCGCAACCGAAGACAAACAACTCTGGCGTGATTACCTTCACTGCCTCAAACATTCCTATTCGCCAGTCACCTGGAGCTATTCTGATGTCATTTCACGGACAGCGTTGCGCACGTATACGTGGCTATTCCGATGGTCTTCCATGGAATTTTCACTTGGCTATGGAAACAGTTACACTTACTTACATTTGCAGGAATCCCAAATCCAATTTGCGGAGAATGGCGTTTTTACCTATTAAGGACATATTCAGCCACAAGAAACAACTTCACTCACCGATCCCATGACAAGTCCAGCGTGGATAGCTGGACATGGTTTGCGAGCCGAGCAAGAATATAATAGAAGAGCCGGCCTCTATTAACAATGTGTTTACTCACCTGCATCATTATCATTCGACTCTTCGAATCTTGCATCATTGACCGGCTTCAACGACTGCTGCCGTATCAGTACTAAGCCATTCGGCCAACCAACGAAGAATTTTGGCTGTCAACCGACTGCGAATAATAGAATGCAAAATCGGTCTATACGATGCATAACCGACTTGCACTACTGTTCAACGAAAGCTACGGCAGTGTTCCAGGACGTGGTGGGTTTTCGCCTGGCAAGCGTTCTCCCTATAAAAAGCCACAAATGTCCGCTTAACAACACTGCAACGTGGCGGATGTGACTCGCCACAAAATAAAGTCACAGCTAAGCATTTCACATTGACGCAGTCCTCAGCCTTCTACATCGAACCTGTGCAACTAATTCTGCTATGAAGAATGCTTCGTTGGAGCACAGATCATCTCTATCTCGTAATGGTTATTGGTTGCAAAAATCCTTGTTTAGGCTCCTGTGCTCACGGATCACTACCTGGCGAAATTACCCCCAACTTGTGTTTTGACGGATTTTTGCGCGCCACAGCGCCATAATGTCCCTGGGTCTGACTATTACCTGACAGTATGCTCACTCATACGGACAACATCTTTTCTTTTATAACTTTCATTAAAACGAAATGTTTTAACATTCCACAGAAGCTATGCTTGTATGCATATTTGATCACGCCTTTACAGGTGTGTCTCGTTTTACCGAGAATGTACTATTTATTTATTTATTTATTTATTAAACGGACTAAACTTATGCTAACTGCTCGATATCACAATATATTCATGAATTGTTGAAACAGAACGAAAATTCAAAACTTTCCATAAACACGTAATGTGATTAAAGTCCTTTACGTTTCGCTTTCGAAAGCATCCGTTAATCAGCCATATCTGTTATATTTTACGCTTATGCTTTTCAGCTAAGTGGGCCAAATTGTCTTCGGTATTTAACTGACAAGCAGGTTTAAATACTTTACCTTTTACTAGACATCATTACAGATCGCACTATTTCGACACTTCTGGTTCCGTCGCTTATCTTCGCTGTTTGCAAAAGCCCACCATTTACTGGGTCCATTAGTCTAGTGTAAATGGCTACCCTTGCTGGAAGGAATATCGTTGAGCGACGTTTCATACAGCGTCGGCGTACGGTGATTAGAAGGTGCACCAACGGCTACTTTTGTGGTAGAACGCAGCCGATAGTATTGAGAAGCAGGTTGGTCGGATATGGAATCCATTCACTACAACATGGAATGCGTTGCAGCCTGTGCGCAAGTAGCTGGCAGCCGAAGCCATCGCCTATTGAACTAGCACGAACCCCAAACGCCATTTCCGTCGTCCTGGTGCAGTACTCGTGCTCAAGGCGTACATAACATTAACTCCATTATTACTCATGTAACGGCTTGTGAGTACTGTACATTCTGAGTAGACTTCTCGAGGGCACAGCTTTTAGCTGATTTTAGAGACACACCGTTATTTGTTTACGTATACAGTAGATGGTCTCAAGTAAATCTTGTTCTAGCCTGAAGCTGGTGGTTACTCTGTTCTTCGCATTAGACTGCTATCAGCTTTCCATCCTTAAGCGTACCATGCGTTCACCTGTGGTAGTAAATGCCGGAATGGAAGTAGAGCAATGCAACGTTACTATCAATAGTAGGTATGGTCTTTATCTACATGACCTATTTCACTGACATGGAACCCACTGTTTCCTATGCACTAAATGCACGTTACTGTCGGAAGAAATTGGTACACAAAGGAAACGCGTAGAACCCGCTCATCGTCCTATCCATCTACAGATAGACCACTTCGTTTTGCCTGTTTGGATAATGCTCGTCTACTTAGCATTTAATCTAACTGCTAAATATGCCACGTGTTCTTTTGTTTTCCAGCCACCCATAGCAATGGTCAGCAGCAGTGCGTTGACGAGGTTCCGGTATGCTTCGTTGCAACTAGACTTAGGCAGACGGTCACCACAGATACAGGCGACAAGAGACGGCCGCTTTTCTATTAAAGCTCATCATTAGCGAGCAAAACCCGATTCCTGCCGGATTCGAACTCATATGGCTTCACCAGCCACTGTTACATCCTCTTCTAGCGCCACTATCTCTGCTTAGCAGCAGCTAGTCGCTATAGCCTCCATCCAACTTTGCGGATACCCTGAGCTCCCTAGGAGCTGCTCATTTCTTATAATGTTCATTCTCTTGATTGCTTGCGTCACAGCTCAGCTGTTTGTTGACCTATTCTGTGCCACCGTAGGATCCAGTAGTAACTGATGCCTTAATCCGAATTCTGTGGCTGGCCATTTATCTCACTACTAGCGCGCCGTTCTTCTTAGTAGCGTCAATCTTCTTGGCAATAGCTAGTCATTGTTGGCCCCATGTAACCTGCAAAGAGCAACTACTTGACACTCCAGCCTTCATTTTCCTCTGACGTTTGTCTCCTTATTCCGCGCTCGTCTGTTGACCTATTCATTGAAAATGTAGGTATCCAGTAGTGGTCAAACTTCTTAATCAAATGGCTCCACCAGCCACTGATACATACTTTTCTAGAGCCACTATCTCTGCCTATAGCAGCTAGTCGTTATAGCCTCAATTAAACTTTGCTTATACCCCGAGCTCTCTAGGAGCTGCTCATTTCTTACAGTGTTCATTCTCTTGGATTGTTTGCGCCACAGCTCAACTGTTTGTTGACCTATTCTGTGCCACCGTAGGATACACTAGTACCTGAGGCCTTAACCCGAATTCTATGGCTGGCCACTTATCTCACTGCTAGCGCGCCGTTCTTCTTGGCAGTAGGTAGACATTGTTGGCCCCATGAAACCTACAAAGAGCAACTACCTGACGCTCCAGCTTTCATTTTCCTCCGACGTCTGTCTCTTTATTCAGCGCTCGTCTGTTGACCTATTCATTGAAACTATAACTATCATATGGCTTAACCAGCCACTGATACTTCCTTTTCTAGAGCCACTATCTCTGCTTAGCAGCAGCTAGTCGCCATAGCCTCAATTCAACTTTGCTGACATCCGGAGCTCTCTAGGAGCTGCTCATTTCTTACAATGTTCATTCTCTTCGATTGTTTGCGTCACAGCTCAGTTGTTTGTTGACCTATTCTGTACCACCGTAGGATCCACTAGTAACTGATACCTTATTCCGAATTCTGTGGCTGGCCATTCATCTCTCTCCTAGCGCGCAGTTATCCGTTTTTCGTCTTACTCTCGTGCAGTTTTCTTTGGCAGTAGCTAGTCGTTGTTGGCCTCATGTAGCCTGGAAGGTGCAACTTCTTGACACTCCAGCGTTCATTTTCTTTTGAAGTCTGTCTCCTTATTCAGCGCTCGTCTGTTGCTTTATTCACTGAAACTGTAGTCATCCAGTACTGGTCAAACTTCCTAATTATATGGCTACACCAGCCTCTGATACATACTTTTCTTGAGCCACTATCTCTGCTTAGCAGCAGCTAGTCGCCATAGGTTCCATTTAACTTTGCGGATACCCGGAGCTTGCTCCGTTCTTACCATGTTCATCTCTTTGATTGTTTGCGTCACAGCTCAGCTGTTTGTTGACCTATTCTGTGCCACCGTAGGACCCGCAGGTAGCTGAAGCCTTATTTCGAACTTTATTGCTGGCCATTCATCTCTCCTAGCGCGCCGTTATCCGTCGTCTGTCTTACTCGCGTTTACTTGACATGTGGTCAAAAGTCTTAATGATATGGTTGAATCAGCCACTGATACCTCCATTCCTTTAGCCACTATCTCTGCTCTGCGGCAGCTGTTTGCTGTATGCTCTATTCAACTTTGGGAATACTCCTTAGCTTGCTAGGCGTCAGTCCTTCTGTAGATTGTTTATTCTCCTGGTATAGTTTTTTCACAGCTCAGCTGGTTTGCTGTCCGATCCTTTGACACGGTTGTTATTCATTGGCACCTCGAATGATTAACCCAACAGGCACCCTTGTCCACTGATACCCGGTCCAGTATCGATATCTTCTAATCGTCTTACCTTCAACACTTAGTCTTCCTTTGATATCCATTTAATCTTAGCCAGCTTCTAATATGCTCAGCTTCCTATATTCATATACCTATGTACATTGTAGTTATGGTGTCTTAGGTAATCCTTATCCCGTGAGCATATATAAATACGGCCACATCGTCACTGTCCTTGGGTTTCCGATAAAAACCAATCGTGACTACACACCCACTTTCTAGTCTCAGGTAGAATTCGAACATTGTCAGCTTACACCTCATGAACATCTTACCGGAATCCTGCTTTTCATCCCTATGCACATGAAAGTATTCTACCCATCAGGCCATGCCTTCCGCATAAGTAAAAACATCTTTAGCGTAATATCTGTTACACCTTGTACACTAGTTGTCTCAAATAAATGTCTTAATGTAGGATTTTGATCAAACGCTAGGTACATCGACTGTTCCTTTTCGGTCTTCTCTCGGCTTGTTCCTCTCTCCCTTTTCTCTGAGGTCGTGAACATCGGAGAGCTTCGGGATTGAACTGAGGAACTGCCTCCGTCTGGGATGGGACGAAATAACCAACAAGTACTTACCTGGACCATGGCCTCACTTCCACTCTAACTATTTACACCCAACCACCGATGTCCAGTGAGGGTAGCTGGACACGAATTCTTCGCTCCCCGGCAAATATACATAATCAGAGATGACTTCATGTGGTTCTGCGAAGGATCAACACATTATATACAATAAGAATGTTTAGTACCCGACCTACCAACGGACAGGACCCAGGAACGCAATAGGCAACCAGTTATTGCATCAACCAGCGGAAAAAATGGGACGCAACCTGACTGCGAATAACCGAGCAAACAGACTTTTAACAAGAAACATAGCCAGTTACAATTTGCCATTCAATGGATTGGTGGCAGTGTTCCAGGACGTGGTGGGTTTTCGCCTGGCAAGCGTTCTCCCTACAAAAAGCCACAAATGTCCGTTTAACAACACTGCAACGTGGCGTATGTGACTCGCCACCGAATAAAGTCACAGTCCATAACTTTACACTGGCAGGTCAACTAGCGTCGCAATTCTACATAGGATCGTTACACTGGGACTTCTACATCTGTATATACTGTTGTCGTTTTACATCCTACCATACGTTGCCCTTTTCCTTCCTTGTGTGCGGGCTCTTCCATTACCTTTCAGTGGATCATTCAGGTTTCTCAATCTCTTATTAGCTGAGGTCCCGTATCTCATGACAGCCAACTTATGGTTTCGCATTTTCAACATTGTACAGTTCCAATCATGGATATATGAACAATTTTCTGCGTTACTGTTACAATTGCATTATAATGTTTGTACCGTCTGTACATATCTGATCATGCCTCCATGAGCGTGCCTCGCATAGTCGAGAATAAAATATTTATTTATTTATTTATTTATTTACTAGCCAACGACGTATGTCACTGAGGCATGGGTGATTGACGCGGACCGCCGCGACGGAAATCTAACTGCGATAAAGCGCGGCGCATCCACCCGTCATGCAGGTGCTGAATGCGCAGAGGCTAGGGCTGGCCCTCCGAGCAAGAACATTCTATAAAAGCTGCCACCATAGGAGGTGGCATTTACGCTGCTAAGGTGATCCCTAATTATCCATTTTGTTGCGAAGAAAATGTACCAAAACCAGTAACCCTTGGCAGCAGCCGGACGTCGAACAGTTGGCCGTATGAGAATGCTAGCAAAGAGATAGGAGTTTTGGCTCCTCCGCCCAACAGCATCTAACTGACGAGCTCGTATTCACTTAATGTGACAACAGTAAGGTATTCTCATAGACGTTCAAGGTTGGATATGGTAGTGTACCGCAAAATGAACCAAGGGCTGCACAGAGCTTGCGTGTTGCAATCTGCCTGCGCTGTGTGTATTCCAGTTCCAAGTTTGAATTCCTTACCGCTGTACCAATCGTTGTTCACGGATCTTAGAGCCCTAGTGCTTAAAGAGTCATCCTTAGACCACCTGGTCTCGAGTTCCGTCTAGCTCAGGCTATCACTCCCTGATGAAACCAAACGAGAACAAAACAGCTTATTAAGTTGTTGTTGTTAGGAAGAGCAACACCAAACCATTACCATGTATGTCCTTGCTTAAGCGCGTCACTTGGCCGGGATAGCGTATGCCGGATCAAGGTGAAAAAGAAGGAAATAAAATTCCTATTTGGTGGTAAAGTAAAACTTCTGTGGGTTTCCTATGATAACGGTGTTTACACATGTAGGGCGAAGGTTTGACTTTTGTCAATGTTTGCTTGTGCCGAATGATTCTGGCTTACAGTTTTCTCCGGACTTGGTCGTCCATCATTTTACGCCGCCTGCCTCTGGGTTTAGGGCACATAAAAGCATAATCCAACAGTAATTTATAACATTTGAGTTTATGTTTTCTGGACATTTCTGGGCTTCATTAGTTTTAAACCTAAATAAATAAACAATACTTGTGTGTAGTGTGGGCCTGGTATGATTACAGATAGTTCATCACGGTCGACTCTTAGTCAACAGGCTTTGGCTAGTCAGGCACAGCATCAGACACCATGGTTTTGACATTCTGTGCCTTGTCTGCTGCGTGCCTTCCAGCGGACACCTGCCGGGTTGCACCCACCTGACTTCCGGATGCCAGCAACATGTGTCATATCGCCGTTGGTGACTGCGGCGGAAAGGCTTGACTGGCGGTTGATTATGCTATAGCGCGGCTCACCTCCCGCTGTCAGGACAGTTACGTACTGTGCAGCAAACAGCAGCTAGCATCACTGGCTAGGACATTCCGCCTAGCGCCTTGATACCACGAAGACTAAGGTACCAAACGGACAGAGTTTTACAGTACTTAAGAGTACGGGGTACTTGGTATGATAAGAGATAATACCATACGGTCGACTCTCAGTCGACAGGCTTGGGCTAGTTAGGAAAGTCACCAGACACAACTGTTTCACCTTTCTAGAGTCTCTTAAGTGGTGCGGCTTTCAGCGCACCATTGTTGAGGTTCCCCTCCATGACTCCCAGCTACCAGAAGCCAGTGCCACTTCGCCACGTTTGACGACCGCGGAACTGTGTGATTGACGTTTGACCATGATGTAGTCCGGCCTTTCTTCCACTGCTATGAACCATAGCTAATCCAATAAAGAATTAGTTATTCTGGGTTACGCAAAGCTTGTCCATGGAGGCATAAGCAAATAAGTGCCCTTGCACAAATGTTTCGTGGCAATTGTAACGGTGGCCAAAGAAAATTGTTCAGAGGTTCATGGTTATAACTGCACATGTGTTACAACTGCGAAAAGACCTAAAGTTGATTACCGTAAAATCGGGCATGTTTGTAGAAGCAAAAGCAGTAGGCTATACGTTGCAGTATAACACCAGCCACGAATAGATCAAGCATTATATATACCAATTAGAAAAGAACTGGGGAAGAACAAGACCACTGCTTTCCCGACACTGAGCGCCTAACTTAACGATCAACAGTACATGCGTATAAAGCGTCGTGAGGACGGAATACGTAGATGGAAACGTGTCAAGCCGTATCAATACTGGTGAAACGTGGCGCTAGCCGACTTGACAGTAGGAAGCAGTTGGCTGTGACTTTATTTGGTTGCTAGTCACATTCGCCAAGTCACAGTGTTGTTCAGCCTACACTTGCGGCATTTTAGGGCAGAACGCTGGCCAGACAAAAACCACCACATCCTGAGACACGGTCAGCAGTCCAATTGCACAGCAGGGTTTAACTGGCACTGCAGGGTTTGCCGCACCACAACCGTTAAACCTAGTGCACAGTAAATAAGTTATAGTCATGTTATTTAAATTCCCTGGCCACCTTGCTGCTTGTGCAGTTGCGTTCACTTATAAATAACCATTTAATCTTAAACGTGACACTTCATTTGTTTAAACGTGTTGCAAGCAAGGTATGCATTAGGAACGGTACGTTCGAATCCGTACGCCATGGGGTTTGATTTCCGGAACAACTTCCTTGGGGAGTTTAAGCGTGTTAATAAGATTACTAGTTTGCTTTTAGATTTTATACTTTGTCATTCCGTCAATTTTGTACGCTAAAATGGCAACAAATGCTATTAGTAACGCATTTAATGCGACAGGGTCATTAGTGGATGTGTCCGCTACGCACGTTGAAATTCAAAATGTACAAGTATTAGGCGGGTTTTGTACGCTGTTACTTCTATTAGGCTAAATCTTTCAGCTCTATTGTCACTAACTGCAAAGCTTACGTAAACCTTCTCAGAAATGGGCGCAACCTAAAGGCCAAAATATTAGATCTGTCTCACAATTACCCACTAAAACACATTTTTTGGTGCAACACCCCATTATTAGCAGCCTGACTGAGGATGAGTTCAGACAGTTCGGGCAACTTTTCCGTTACAGTACACCGACAAGCGACAACAAACATTTCGTCGAGCTTGGCTTTGGAAAGCATATTAACAGTGATGATATTCACAATGATCTTCGTACAGTGCAGCCAGACGTTTAGTGTAAGGATGTGTTAAGCTTCGTTACTACTTACAGTAAAATTGCATTAAGTTATCAAGCCTATGGACGAATACAGATTGGCGCGGGTTAAATCAGCGAAAGGCCTATACACACATACAGTTGCTATTCAAAAACAAAAAGAATTGTTCCGCCGGTTATCGCCTGTTGTTTGTGCAGACGTCACTCATGGTAATAACGGTTTGAAGTAA
>CALYDF020008217.1:0-11836 GCA_944474145.2 Dicrocoelium dendriticum | reverse complement strand
GTGTATTTAGCAGTGGGGCGCGTACGAGGCGTCGGTGAGTGTGAGTGATCGATCTCCTAGCCGCTACTCTGAGTTTGGATTGTTCGACGAGCACATGACCATAGAAATCGATCTCTGATTCTCACCACGTAGTGTACGCGCGTGGGACTCTTCGCTTGTCGTCGTTTGATGCAGTAGTCTAGCGCTCTTCTCCGTTAGATTTCTTCTAGTTTGCAGTCAACCTGCCGAGCTCAGCGAACAATCAGCCAATCAACTAAATTGGTCAACAGACTGCACTCGCACGCACGTTAGTCACGCTGGGTATTAACGTTTGTTGCATATCCGAAACTAGGATCAATGATTCTCACGGATTTTTGAGTTAACTGCGTCCGGCTTGTCCTTTTGTTATTGGTCGCACGCATCCAGAGACGCTGATGCAGCAGTCTCTGGTCAAGCTGGCGTAGGCATTCTACTATGCTCCAAGGCCAAGTCATCGTTGGTTTATTGGATTCCGGCGAACAACCGTTTGTGTGCAGCCCATTAGACGACGTTGCCAAGGTTGATTCATGAAGTAGTAAAAGACGCTATATGTTTGTGGTTCCCGCTTACCCTCCTACCGTTTGCAGCTCTGACGCTGCCAACGACACATTCTATCACGAACTGAACACGCTACTACGCAGAGCTAACAGTTCCGCTATAATAATCCTTGCAGGGATATGAATGCACAAGTAGGTCACCTGGGCTTTTCGGGAGCTTAGCTAGGTGGTAAATAAGGGCGTCTTTTGCAACTATGTGCGCAGCACCAGCTGTATCTTAGTACCGCTGCCTTCAGGCACGCGGGGCGCAAAGTGGCGCTTGGCGTCCTCCTGTTACTGACCAGCGATGGACCCAAATTGTTTACATTGCCATAAGTTACAGGTGGCATAGTTCCAACCAAGCTTGTCGCTCGTTCTAAAGCACTTGCCTCGACTCTGATCATACCTTGTTACGCTGTCGTTTCTCCATGAACTTTACCGGGAGGCGCACCAAACCTCTCCCTGACTAGCAACTGAGAAGTTATCTTGGCCGTCGGACAGGCAAGCCTACCAAACTGCACTGCGCACTGAACTTTCGCTCCCTTATCCTGATGATATTGAGTTTCAATGGCATAGGATCTCGGTCGTCATGCACGACGCGGGGGCATCTGTTTTGCTACTATCAGTCGTCACCGCACCAATCATTGGATATCCGAGAGGTCGGTGAACCTGTTGGAATCCTGAAGAAACCTTCCGGCTGGCTTTGAGGACAATGCGACCAGACGGACTATTAGGTGCGAACTAAAGCGAAGCGTGCTTGCTGATAAGGAAGCCTGGTGGAGCAGTCGGACACAAGAAATAGAGGAGGCAGGAGCGCTAGGTAATTACCGCAAGCTCTTCCAGCTGATCCGCATCACCTGTCTTAGGATTCTAGGCGTCAGTGCGACAGTCAGAGACAGCGCGGGCACTCTAATACACAATAAGGAGCGCCGTATAATTAGTTGAGCGGAACACTTCAAGATCAGTTCATCTGGCCCCCTGGTCCCCGGCCTCTTCCTACTCAGGTGATAAAGGATGAGCCATGGACCGTTAGCCTTAAGCCTCCGTCGGAGGCCGAGGTCCGAAATTCGATCTCAGTCCTCAATTCCTTTCGTGTCTCCGACCCGGGGTCCCTGCCACCTGCATTATTTAAAGATGGAGGTGAGGTCCCCTGCACAGCACTGATCTCACTATTCGAACATGTATGGAAGGAGGAAGCCGTCCTGGCTAACTGAAGTGAATCGATCATAGTAGCGATGTACAATAAAAACAATCGCACGGACTGCGCTAATCACAGAGGGAGCAGCCTAACGCCAGTTGTGACAAAAGTACTGGCCTCGATCTCATTCGTCGCCCCACTGTAGAACGGGAATCCTGGAGTGGGGAAGAGCGGGCAGGTTTCCGCCCAGGACGGGGCTGTATAGACCACATGTGCACTTTGCAGCAGGTGCTAGAACAACGCGACACATACCGCAGACCGACAATAGCTAGGTTTTTCGATGTCAAGAGTGCGTTCGATTCAGTCGGTCGATGAATTCTGTTCGAAATACTTGAGCGGTAAGGTGTTCCCAAAAATATGTGAATATTTTCCTTGCTCTGTACTCGAACCCTACAGGCTGCATCAGGATCCACGGTGGATTATTAAATGTCTTTCCAACGATAAGGGGCATTCGTCAGGATTGTTCAATTTCTCCATTTGTCTATCTCCTCTTGGGCTGCATCATGGAGTGTTCTTTTGCGGATTCTCACGATGAAGGCGTTGTGGTGCTGCGTGATGAAAGAGTAGTCAATCGTGATTATGAAGACGATATCCTCTTGCTGGTAAACGATGTTGGCGCTGCGCGGCTAACCCTGAATAATCTGTGTGGTATGGTTCCATTATTTGGTATGTGCTTTGCACCTTCAAAGTGCGAAGGGTTGCTACAGGACCACAAAACACTTGATGACCCCTTGGCCTTAGATAGCGAGGAACTCGAGGTATTTTTTCAATTCACTTTCTTTGGCTGGTATATCAACAACAATGGGTGTATAGCTATTGTGGTCAGTTCACGCATTGCTAAAGCCCGTACCTCCTTTTTGGATTTACGACACCTTTGCTGACAGAAAGTGATTTCTATCCGTTTGAAAGTCCGTGTTTACGAAGACACAGTGAGCGCCGTCCTGCTTTATGGGACTGCGACTTGGCTGCTTCGGTCTAAAGATCTGAGGAGCCTTTAAGTCTTTGATCATCGCTGTTTGCGAAGCATTGCTGGTGTCTGGTGGCACCAGCGTGTCTGCAACGACGAGGTGCGTAGGCGAGTGCTAGGCAGTGATATTCAAACTAGTTCCTTAAAATAACAGGTAGCACTGAGTGCGTTGCGTTGGCTTGGGCACGCACTACGTGTGCCCGGTCACACTTTCAGAGAAGTACCTTGTTTTTTCTGCAATATGTTGAGTGACTCAAAGCTCGGGGTGGATAATACTTGACTTGGCAGCGGGAAATGAAGTCATTTACCACCAAACTTGGTGCCCTCGGTCCATCTCGCGTTCGAGGCTGGAGTCCACGTGACCCGCCTGGTGCTTGGCTCGAGACTTTACAGGACATGGTTTGCAGTCGGCACCAGTGGCGTGTCTGTTGTCGTCTCCTAGTTGGGCTGCATTTTTAACTTGGATTTAGTGCTGAGTTTTCTTCCGGGTAATGGCTGATTATAACGCATGGCATTGAAAGCAGCAGTGAAGCTGTCTCGCTGATACTGCCTTATCTTCGCGCGATCGCCAGCCGTCTGTGATGGTATGTTATTGACAAGGTGTAGTCGCCTTGACCGTGAATGTTTGTTTAGGGCATTAAGGTTTTCCGGTAAGTCCTCCTTCTCTCCCTCTTATTATTATTCTTTCCGTAGGTCCTTATGGTTGTATAACAGCGAAACATAAGTTCAAATGACTGATGTACTGCTGTTGATGATAAAAGTGAGGTGTGTCCTCTCATAGGTCCTTATAATGACCAGGTAACGCGTTATTATCACAAACCCTGCTGAACTATTGCATCCATTCCAGCACCACTCTTAAACTGTGTGGTGAAAGCGGAACTGCGGTTCACCGGAGGATCATTGGCCTTACAGTGAGCGGCCTAAGTTCTATTTTAGTCGTTTTTTAACATTTGCTAACACCGGACATTTTTTGATTGAATACCTTGCACTGGGAATAGGTGGTCTCGTTTGTCGTGTTTATCTCTAGTTTGGTGTAGTGCAAGCGCGATGTTCTAACCTTGATGGCTAATAGGACACTGTAATAATTGACGTACACTTACTTTCGTTAATGCGTCTGGCAGCAGCTACCTCATGCATCGGAAGCTGAACAACTGATCAGACAGCAAGATCCTGCACTTAAAGTAGTATCACTTCATTCTGAGTACAAACCACTACCTTCGAAGGCATGTTTTCTTTGCTATTAATTATTGCTAAATGGCATTAAAATACGCATGATAGTGGCCATCTGCACCTTCGATCTAACCGTGATAATATCCGTGAGCGTTATAATCTGTCAAATGTACAACACCTACGCTACTGGGACGAAGTAATACAGTATTTCCGTGCAGCTTTATGAATCCTGTGCTGGAGATTGCATTTTCAGTTGGTCTTAGCACTCGATACAGCCAAAAGGTTGTGCTGAGTGTGCGATTGTTCTACCACATCCGATTTCAACATCTGCACTCTTTTCTATACCTTACCCTTCAGCTGAGCTTAAGTCTTGCAGAGCCATGGTCGTTGAAGTGTGTATTACTTCAGTGAATCCCCCAGTCCTATTCAGTTACATATTCCCTAATGGCAACTCTCAGCTCAGCTTGAGTCATCATAACAGCTGGACACAAATAGAATATTTATTCATGCGTAATAAGGGCACCATTAGATGTTCCATCATCAGCTTTACATTCTTCTGACTGACGACTTATTCTTTCAAATGACGGTTATCGCTCCCCGTCGTGATATAAGTTACATTGGACGTGAATATATCTTAGCTCCCACCCCCAACGTTCACTACATCAGCCAACGGCAGCTCTGATATATATATATATATATATATATATATATATATATATATATATATATTTGACCAATAAACTGTTAGCAGTGTCACAGCACTTGGGTAAGCAACAAAAAGTTGGAAAAGAGGTAATCAGGTAAGGGTCGCAGGGGATTATATGTTGCTTTAAGAGCTTCCCGGTTGCCTAGACCGAGGAAGTTGGTTGACTTAACTGGATCTCACGCTGAGCTTTTGACCTTAAATACCTGACATGACAGACTGCAGAGCGATTAATACATTTTCTAGAACGTTCAACCAGCTGCTGAATATGAGGACCGTTAAAAGTCAGGTGGCTCATCCGGCTTCTCGATAGCATTCCACACAGAGACCTTTGGCCAGCGTTGTTGTTTATTCGCCCTCCGTTAGGTACCCAATGGTTACAGGAGTGGGTGATCAGTGAACCTATAGGTAGTCAAATTGGCTATGACACGGCGCTGTACAAGCTCTTGTGGTACTTGATGAGGAACCAGGTGACTAGCCCATAACTCCCCTTGATTTGAGACGCTGCCGACTGCTTATTCACCCCGCCTTCAAAGGAACCGAAGCTTTTTTGCATTTACTTCTACAAGGAAGTCATTCTCCAATCAGCAACCTGGGGGCGCACTCGATACCGTGCAGCTCCGCTACGGAAATAGATATGAAATGCTTGTGCTTGCGCCTTCTATACCTGATGGTACAAACTAGGTTCATTGTGACTGAGACTGACACTGTAGTTAAGAGCAGGTCTAGAGGTTTTTGTACAACCCTATCGAATTATGAAAAATCAAAAACATCTAATTGCGAACCCTCAGCAGTAGTGTTTGGTCAGTTATTGCCCTAATCTGTGACAGCCTCCAAACATGCCAAAGAGCACTGGACCGATTAGCACTGGCTTTCAATCGTTTTGGGCTATGCTTTGCTCCATCGAAATGCAAAGTACTTCTCCAAGATTGGCAGGGACCCAACCCTGCGCTAACGCTTGGTGGTGATCTGCTAGAAGTCGTTCAGGAATTCAAGTACCTGGGCAGCTATATTAGCACCCGTGGGATTGAAGATGAGGTTACGAACCGCATAGCAAAAGCCCGAGGTGTTTTTGCCAATCTCCGCCACCTGTGGCGCAGACGCGACATTACTCTCGCCCTGAAAGGCAGAGTTTACAACGCAGCCGTCCGTTCTACTCTCTTATATGGTTGTGAAACCTGGCCCATCAGGTCGACAGACATGAAGAGACTCGTCACATTCGATCATCGCTGCCTTCGCAGCTTAGCTCATGTCTGGTGGGAACACCGCGTGAGCAGTGAGCGTGTTCGACGTCGCGTATTTGGTGCAGGAAGAGCGAGTGAACCGCTCAGCACCATTATATCACGCACCAGGCTCCGATGACTGGGCCACGTGTTGCGCATGCCAGCACACCGACTCCCGCGACGTGCATTGTTTGCGCGTTGTGGGTGCGGTTGGAAGAGGAGGAGGGGAGGCCAAGTGATGACTTGGTCGAGAGAAATGAAAGCCCTCACTTCGAAGTTGGCGTCGGTTGGTGCATCCCGACTGCCTGGCTGGGGTCCTAAGGACGGTGAACACGTTTGGTTGGACACACTTGCTGATATGGCTCAGAGCCGGCACCAATGGCTTTTGTGTTGTGATTTCCTTTGCCCATCCCCCTCCTGTTTAGTATCCCCCTCCAATCACGATCTCATCTGTTAGGCATAATACGAGTTTCTTTTACGGCAGCCAGCTGTTAGCTCTCCGGAACGATGTCCATCCGTTAATGGGGACTCAGCGGGCGTGCCACTGTTTGCCACTGTTTTTCCTTTTCTTTTATTTTGTATTGCGGCACAATAGCTGAGGTGTTTTCCACCTCCAGCTAACGTGTGATGATGATGTTGATGCTGATTGGTCAGTTAATCGCTTATTCGTTTTCTGTTAGTAATTCGTATTGGTGTCATTATATCTATATGATGCATTTTCTGCATTGTATATGCGCTGTTTCACAAAAGCACAGATTTCCGAAATAATTATCGCTACGTGTTTTAAAACACTTCACAGAATGGGCCTCTGTTAGTCCTTCTGGTAGTGTATTCCGTAAGTTTACGATTCTTCGTTCTATACAAAGCTGAGGTAATACCTTGTTCCTGCAAGGGAGCCTGAGCTTATAACGGTGTTCTCGGATGTTACAGGGTTCCCGTAGGTGAAAGATTTGCCGCAGTATGGGAAGGGATTCAAGTGTAGTACGTTCGACCTTACTGTACGGTTGCGAAACCTGGCCCCTAAGATCGGCAGACATGAAGAGGCTACTTACGTTCGACCATCGGTGCCTTCGCAGTTTGGCTCACATCTGGTGGGAACACCGCGTGAGTAACGAGCGTGTTCGACGCCTTGTTTACGGCCCAGGAAAAGGGAATGAACCGCTCAGCACCGTTATTTCATGCACCAGGCTCCGATGGCTGGGCCACGTGTTGCGCATGCCAGCCCACCGACTCCTGCGACGTGTGTTGTTTGCGCGCCGGGGGTGTGGATGGAAGAGGAGGAGGGGTGGCCAAGCGATGACTTGGTCCAGAGGAATGAAATCCCTCACTTCGGAGCTAGCCTCGGTTGGAGCTTCACGGCTCCCTGGTTGGGGTCCAAAAGACTGTGAACACGTTTGGCTGGATACACTTGCTGACATGGCAAGGAGCCGACCTCAATGGCGTTCCTGCTGTGAGTTTCTTTGTCCCTCCCCATCCCTTTAGCCTCCCCCTCCATCTACGATCTTATTTCGTAGGGTAAAACATAATTAAATTTTTTGTTTTTGCCTATTAGCCGGCTGGTAGCTTACCGGAACGATGCCTATCCGTTGCTGGTAGCTCAGCTGGCATGCAACTGTCGTATTTGTTTTTCCTTTATGTATTGTATGTATGTATGTATTTCCTTTATGTATTGCGGTACAATAGCGGAGGTGTTTTACTACCTCTAGCTGACATGTATAATGATGATGAATGATGATGATGTAGTACTCGATGGGTCATAATAAGGTCAGTGCTTACTCGGCGGTAGGATAGTGTGTAGAATCCGAGCCTTTCACAACGTTTTTCATGCAGAAGCTTTCGTAGACTGGGTATCATTCTAGTTGCGATGTGCTGTAATTTCTCCAGCTTTACAGTTTCCCACTGTGTTATCGGATGGCAAGCCGTATTCAAGGATTGGTCTAATGAGCGAGGTAGGTAGATGAGGAACGCTTTCTTCGGACCATGTGGAGAAACTGCGTCGTAATGCCCAGAGCATACGAAGTCTCACACAGTATAATTTCTCTGTATTTTCTATTGATCACATATCATGTCGCGCGAGCACACCTAAGTCTCTGACAGATTTGTTAGAGTGGAACAACGGACCGGCCAAGGTGTATGATGGAGTGACTGGACATCTGGTGATACTGCTGAACACCGATTTGCTTACGTTAAGAGGGCGTTGCATTGAATTAGACCACGTTGACAGTCGACCTAATCATACTGGAGGCGAGCGCAGCGGTCCTGGTTCCTAAACAATCCTCCAGATTTGCAAATCCTCTGCAAACAGGGCACATGGTGACAGGAGCTGCTGCGGAAGATCGTTGATATGAGTAAGAAATAAGTACAGCTCATTGAGCCACGCCACTGGTCGATGGAAACCAGTCTGTTAGACAGTCATTGACCTGCACTGTAAACTTTCATCCCATAATAAACTCGTGGAACCACTGAAGTAGCTTGCCACCGATTCCGTAGGTCCTCAGTTTACGAAGGAGTACCATGTGGTTCACTCTGTCAAACGTCTTACTAAAGTCATTGTACACCACGTCAACATTCTTCCGTTCGTTGATAGTTCGTACCCACTGGGGGTTCGCGTACACCAAGTTGGTGACGTAGGATCGCCCTTTCGTAAAGCCGTGTCGCGCTGGTGTCAGTACGTCCATCTATTTGTATCAATCAAGCAACTTTAGGTGACCTATTTTCTTTGACCGTGGTCTTCATCGCTATGTACCTAAGGTAACTGACCTGAATTACCAAACAGAAGGGCCTACTTCTTTTATTTTGTAGGTTTAAGTCGTAATCAACCGCACTTCCACTTTTTCTGGGTTCTGGGTTTACTCAAATAACTAAGTGCAGCAGCACTTTACACCAGAGGGCCAAATGTCCGACCAAACACGTCTAGGTATTTAGAAGGGGCCGAAACAGACGCACTACTTGCTTTTACTTTGACTGAGTTGGCTGCAGTACAGTTTTCATTTTGGCGACACTCATTGCCCAAACAGTTTAGTAACCGCAGGAGATAAGATGGCGGAAAATTGATCCATCGGTTTTTTCAACTGGACACATTAGCTATCTATGCTGAAGTAGAGTCCTTCGGCTTTGCTTGCAGACTTTGGAAACGATTTGATCTGCCCACAGCGCAAGTTGAACTACGTTGCACAACCGTTCACCTCCTGGCTGTAGCTGAGGTCACCCAGTAACGCCTCGTTTACTGCGACCGATTACATAAGAGTAAGGTAGCTAAAAACTTTTAGTTGCCACGTCAGGACAACCAGGTAGCTCCGCTTTAGCTCAGTTATGGTTCACAACCAACGAAGCGGTCACTTGAAAAAGTCACCATTAAGCGATCACGCGTACTCGCCTTTGAACAGCTGTACCCAAGCGGTACTGATAAATTATGAGAGCAAAGCTCGGAAATCCTCAGCGACAGTTTTTAACTTGCGTATTGCAGCGCACAAAGCAGTGTGTATCAAAGTGTCGGTTTTTCTGTGATCACTTGTGGTGGGGAAAACTGTCTGGTAAATCAATGTAACGCGAACATATCCCACCACATTTCGATCAACTGGAGCAGAAGTGTCGTGTTGTACTAGCTGGTACATTAACTACTAAACGCCACAGAAATAACTAAAGTGCTTACGTGACATCAACAAAGTACCTTGACTTCTTCTGTCGTATTGGGCCTTGCACCTGAAATTATGAAGGTTAATTAATAGACCCAACGGCTGCGACATACTTTTGCATGACCATGTCACAGATATCGATATGCTGGTCCTTATTTATGAGCCTGGGGAGGGGTGGTACTGGGCACCTGTGCACTTTAGTGAATGCAAGTGATTGGAGCTGTACGCCCTGTCGTATAGTAGGTTTTGGGAGGAGCACATGATCACGCATCTAATACTACATGCAGGTGACGTCTACGAGGGGGCCGCTGCTGCACATACGCGCACCAGGCAGCAATCAAGTTTCCCAGTGCAAAGTTATATTACCAAACTTGAAACGCATAACTCACCATCTGTACTTCGAACGTCGAGTGGTAAATTAGCGGAACAGTCTACCCGAGGCAATCGCCGGAGCGAAATCGGTTTCGGAATTCAAACAATGCCAGGATTCCCACTTTAACGAATATACACACATGCTCAACACATTACACAATTCTAACGTGTTACAGAATGCGCAAGAATGTGCGATGTACTTCCACGTCTTTACCCGATAATATTATGACGGAACAACACAGGTGTCAATCTTCCAGCGCTTTATTTTCACTGTTTCGTATCCCGTGTGATGAGTTGGCTATGTTGGCCCCACAAATTTATTGGACTAATAGCATAACATTTGGCGTCCGACTGATGATTTTTGAATCTCGCTTCGCTTTTTTCCCAATCTACCCTATATGTCTAGTGATTCTATCACTGTTCGGCTCTTGAAGGATTTTTCGAATATGCCATGGATGAGGTGCAGCCGACATAACATGAACTCGGACCTACACTAATTCGGGTTTTGTGTATGGTTACTGATCACTTATAGTTTGTCGACCAACTATGGTCGGCATCCAGGGGCCTAGCCAGTCAATTTCTGCATGATTGTTCAACAGACAGGCGAGGTGTTTTTGCCACATCTGCATTACATCTGCAGTCTTTGTGCAGGTAGCTCCTGAACTACCATCAATTAGCCTCCTCAATGGCTCCAACCCCGGTCCACACACCGCCTTCAAAGAACCAAAGAATTCCTTGTGTTGGCAACGTTCAACGTTGCATTCCATCTGCTTCGCCTTCTCCGTCCCCCATGCGTTTTTAATGCGACGGAACTCCCAAATCGGTAGCCGTCTAAGTTTGCGGAACTAACTCTTCTTCCTCAAGTCACTATGGTCTGCCATATGTGCAACCAGTGCTGCATTCTTCTCAGACACCAATGCGCCAATCGTCGCATTGTTCTCATCAAACCAATCAGGCCGCTTACAGCATGCACGCCCGATGGTCTCCTTGGCAGCAGCTGTCACCTGGCCGCGAATGTGATGCCACAGGTCGCCCACTGTGGCTATGCATTCCAAATCGCACAGACGTGCAGCCATCGTCTTCTCCAGCTCCATCTTCTTCACCACCGCTTCTAGAAAAAGAGCGTTATATCTCCGCCGGTTCACGGCAGGAGTGCAATACATAGATTTACGAAAATATATGTACAGTTTGATCCAAACCAACTTATGATCCGCTCCACGCAGTACACGTTTCATGCGCTCTTCGCGCATGTCACGCTGATGTATGATGACAGTCGGGCAGGTGAGTGTGACCACTCCGTGGATGGGCCCAAGTTGCTATATCACTCGCACTCACTGCAAACCGATTGTTCATGACCATCAGTGCGAGTGGCTCACAGAGAGAGCATCCTGTCACCATTCGCATTCGCTGAACCAATGCCATGCGAACCGATAACATCTGTCCACAGCGATGTACCACGCCCAACGCGCGCGCTGAAATCACCCAGCAGAAATAATCGCTCGCCCCTCGGCACAGACCGTAGCACGGAGGATAGCTGAGTGTAGAATCGATCACGCGTGTCATCAGGATAACACATGATCGAACTGTACGTGCTTATAAAAGGGGCAAACTTACCTCTTCGTGGTCGCAGGCGAAAAATCATCAGTCGCGCACTAATGCCAGTCGGCTCACCCACCAACTGGCTATTTAGGCGACCGGATGGTGCTACATGGATACGTTAAGGTGACTCGTACTGAAAATTTGGGACCCATTCAAACGCCGAAAAGGGATCAGTGGAACGTCACTGGTGCAAACTCAGTTGGATGTGATGGAATGAATGATCATTTCGTCTCCAAGCTTTTGGTCAGACACTGATCAATCGAGCCTATTTTACGCACGGGTACTCTCACACACTGCGGACGATGAACAATGATTTATCACGGGTACTAAAACGCATGTGCTGGACAAGTCACCTAGGATGGTTGGAGCAAAAATTAAAATTTATAGGGTCATCGAATAAGTAAATCATTATGTT
>CALYDF020008216.1:0-11847 GCA_944474145.2 Dicrocoelium dendriticum | reverse complement strand
TGCGGGTCACAGATAATAGGATGCATGAAGGGTAGCATGCAGTGACATAAAATTTTAAACATGGGTTACCGGGAGTGAATAAGCGCTTGATGTTGGTTGGCCATCTGTTGTACTAACATTACGGTCTATCCTGCCCAACAGCGTGAAATAGCAGGGGTGCAACGTGGGGATGCAGCAGATGGAATATAGCGTTAATGTGCTCCTCGGAAGCACCTGCGTTGCAGGAGCTGGTTTGATAAAATCGTTTGTTTCATATGGAACTGCACGACACACAACATCGTGCATGGGCTGTGGGTGATATGCATACGCGTACGGTTTACTGCGTGTATCTGCAATATGTCGCACATCTGTCATGTGTTACTCAACCTGGTATGTCCTCTGTAATAATGCCGCTTGCTAGGGAAAAAGCCATACAGGGTAAGTTAATAGGTGAGAAGCGGCGTTGGATTTAAATGGTTCCTAACATAAGGTAACGTGATGTCAGAAACGTGACGGACGTTTGGACCATTGAGAAATATTCATCACCAGGTGAGTGAGCGTTTATGTATCTCTGACCAAACCAAGTGCGAACACTCAGAAATGGTTTCGGAAGTGCAATAAGAAGCCAGTTCGTGGTACACAGAATGCAGGTTCACGGGACAATGGATGAAACTGAACATAATGCAATATAATTACGTGAAATTGTTGGCAAGAAATGTAACCTAAAAGCATGTCGTCACATACACGCGGGTTGCGCATCATTCGTGCAACGATTGGGCGGACACATTGGTTCTGCATGCCAAGGGATTAATCACCAGTTCAGAAATGACCCTGTTACCTGCAGGCAACATCCAGGAGTTGCTCGTCCACAGAATGAAGTGCACCTCGCTGGTGTTGCCTCATTCAACCGGACACGCTTTATCCTTGATGACACAAGGCGAGACAACATGAACTGCTTCAGCCCAGTGTAGTTCGGCGCTGCCGGCCATGCTGCTGTCATGGATCACGAAAAAGGTTGTATGCTCGGAGAAAGGTGTGCTGCAGTTCCCATGCGGTAGTCACAACCGCGGCATATAAGTCTCCAGGCGTAAGTTCCTGAGGGCTCCTACTTGGATGAGGCATGTATAAAACAGACAACAGTGCTCCGGCTTCTGAGGGAATTTAATCCCAATGAAACCTCCGGTAGGGATGGTACTCATCCCAAACTTCTTTACACGTTGGCTGATGTAATTTGCCGACTTATAACGCAACGTTTTGTGAAGTCTCTAAGCATCTGTTCCCTACAGACTGACTGAAATGGACCTATGGTTTGTCACGTATTTAAGAAAGGTGCTAAGCACCTCCCTGATGACCATCGACCGCTCAGGTAAACGAGCATTCTGTTCAAGTTATGGGGAAACCTCGTGAGGGACGCTCTCGAACGACGCTTGAAAGCGTTTGATTGCCTTAATCATTCTCAGCACGGCTTCCGTAACGCCTATCGTCACCTTAATATTCTTTGCCCACTTTCTCTTTACTTTATACCTTAATGAGCCACATGATGATTTTCGTGTGTCGTCCGCATTGTTCGCGGATTACTGGAAACTGTCGTTTACCAAGGACGATGCGGTTGGTCAACGGGCCCGTACATGGATTTCTGCATAGACTTTGGGACTGGTCAACTTTGTGGCCTTTTTGTGTTCATTAAACGAAACGTTTCGTATTGAGCGTTCGTCCGAATGACTCGAAAACACATTACTTGCTTGCCGGCAACGCGGGTACGCGAGTTCCACTGTAATCTGACCTCAATGTATTGCTGTCTTCCGATTTCAAGTTGCGTGAATGTGTTCGCTGCCATGCGCACTACCGCAAGGCAAGTGGCTGCCGTGGCCAGTGGCCACTGGACAAACCGGTGTACCGGTTGGATGGATTTCCCTACAAGGTACATTGCAAGAGATATACGGCGGAGTTTCTCTCAATGCGTATCATCGTTACCTCGAATTTCCCTTGTGAACACTACCACAAGCGTGAGGCTGCAATTCGCATTAACGCCTTGATGAAGCGTATTGCCCTCATTAAACAATACATATAATAACTTTTTACATCGCCCTTTCGTCTAGTTTAGTCTCTTCGTCTGCTATTGGCAAGGCCGCTGTACTGGCTAAGCGGCAATCACGGAACAGGATATAGCACGTGCGATACAGCGTACCTACAAATGGCGCGTACTTGGCGAAATCCTCGGACATATGGATATATTGTAGAGGCGACGCCGAGTGCCCTAATTTCGTATCCGAGGTTCACGGATACCGCTTACCTATTGTGTGTACGCTGTACGTCATGTGCTATATCTAGTTCCGTGATCGCCTCCTAGGTAATACAGCGGCCTTACCAATAGCAGACAACAAGAGTAAACAAGACGATAAGGCAATGTGTAAAGTTATCATATGTACGGTTTAATAAAGTCTGTACGCCTCATCAAGGCGTTAATTCGTAATTCAGACTCACACCTGCAGTCGTGCTCAGGGGGTAAATTTTAGGTGACTATGAAACGCTTTGAGAGAAACTCCGCCGTATATCCCTTTCGATGTCCCCTATAGGAAAATCGATAAGACCTGCACAGCGGTCCGTTCATTGGCCACTGGACACGGTAGTCATCCATCACTGCTAGTTCGTCCTGTTCGTGTTGGTCCCACCCAGCGGTAGAGCACGGTGTACCAGAACCGCATGCGCGTGACGAAAACTTACGATGCTGGGAAACGCCTCCCTAAAATAAACGGTTGTTCCATCAGCAAACACGGAATATTGACAAGGTAATAAAACCGGAGGTTCACCTTCTACGTCCAACGGCTATGTACCGAGTAACACTCCACCTAATGTTTGAAAGGGACATTGCTCGCCGATAGCATGTCTACGGATACACTCCCAGCGGGATATGGCAACACGCTTACTGTTCATCCACATAATTGTGCTGCGAAGACAAACAGGTTGCAGCACCAGGTACAAAGGTTTCCCGCTACACCCCTCTCAAGGATAGAACACATGCAGTGCCCTTCAGTTGTTGAACGGCGGGAAGCAAGTAAATCATGCGCTCATCCATCAAACGGGCCTCACCTGTATATACACAAACGCACAAGGCATCACGCTTACACTTCCGCAGCTACGAAGCTGGTTTTGTCAACACCAGCGGACCGCGTCAAGTCAGGAGTCTGCCACAAGTAAAGCATGGTGTCATTGCAGTGTAAACCCTCACAGGGCTCAAGAAGTCAGAGAACGAGGCGGCGGATTTCCTGCGCCTGCAGTACGCACTCACATTCCCCCTGCCATCAAAAGATGCAAAGCACATCACATTTATCGGTCTTTTCCTTCAATTACATGACGCATGGTCAGTTCACTCCGGATAAGGTGTTGGGGAAACTGAAATCCCTGTGTCTATCGGCCTTACCTGGCGTCCATGCCTTTCACCCAAGGCGCGCGCACCCATACGCGCTCTATAACAATGCTGTGTGGCAAAGAATGACATAACGTGAAGTGCATGGGGAGAGACAATGCAGGTTCAGACGGTTACGGACCCCACCTCTGAACGTATGTTCCCCGTGCTGCCACCCGTGTAGGGGAGACGCGAGGACATAGAACAGGGGTGGCCCTGAAAAGGGCCGTTGGGTCGTTCACAATGGCAATAAGGTGAGAAAGGGAGGACCTATACAACATGTAGATGTGACGGCGACTTGCTATCCACAGCGCGCGGCAAACCGTGGCAATTCTACTACAAAGTGGCGGGGCCAACGGAATGTGGTAATGGAATACCGCACTCACTTTGCAAGGTCACCTGGTTCTTCACCGGTGTTCTGTCGTCCCATGGCAACACAGCTGACACGCAAACCCCGGGTGTGAGAAGGAAATTCTGTATTCATCACGCATGAACACGGGCATGGCGAAACGGATCACTCGTAGGTGGCTCAGTGGCGGCAGTGAATGGGCAGGCTATAGGCGGTGCATGTCGGTGTCACCGTAAAACAACATGACACATTGATAGCACTTCTTACCGGTAGGCAACTGCGATTGCAGGTTCACATGGCGGTGGGCGATGCGTCGGAGGTGGCTCGGTGGCGGCGTTGAATGGGCAGGCTAGGGGCGGTGCATGTCGGTTTAACCGTGAAACAAATTTAAACATTGATGAGATTTCTTACCTTAAGCAAATGCTATTGCAGGTTCACATGGCGGTGGGCGACGCGTCGGAGGTGGCTCGGTTGCGGCATTAAATGGGTAGGCTAGAGGCGGTACATGTCGGCTTCACTGTAAAACATGATTACACATTGATCGGATTCCTTACCTGTAAGGAACTGCGATAGCGCATGCACATGGCGGTGGGCGACGCGTACGGAGGTAGCTCATTGGCGGCATTGAATGGCAAGGCGGTGGGCGGTGCATGTCGGCTGCACTGTATAACACCGTTACACATAGATCGGATTTCTTACCTATAAGGGACTGCGACAGCAGGTTCACGTTGCGGTGGGCGTAGCGTCCGAGGTAGCTCAGTGTCCCCAGTTTATAAGCAAACTATCGGCGTTACATGTCGGTTTACCTGCAACACAAAATTACACATGAACCGCAATTCTTACCTGAGATGACATATGACAGCGCGAACTGGGAAAACATTTCTCAGTGTGTACGCGATCCGCTGATACAAAACAACCAGGAAGCAAGAGAACGAATGCCTGTGAGGATGTTTCCCTGAAATTTCAGGTCCTGTAAGCATGGGTAACACACATTTCTCTAAGTACCTGCAGGTATGTAGGAACACATGCACTGACATTGATTTCCGCTGCGTAAATGACAACTGAATTACGGTGGCTAAATGACCGTCCGTAACGGAAATAGTAGGAGTAACTTACCGTTGCTCAATGTTTCCTCCGTACTGCAGAGCTCTCGGCGCCTTGTTGCATTGAAATTCACAGGTGTTCTTATCAAGGGGAAAATGAAGCACAGCATGCTGTAAGGGAAATGCACTCAGGATAAGGGCAGGGATAAGGTACATACCTGAAGCGTCCATCATGCTACCGCGGTCAAGCACGTCACGCTGACACTATGACGAACAGGAGAAGCAAAGAAATTCGTCCGCGCCGGTATAGAACACACATGACGCGTGGTACCATTGCGAGCACTCGTTGCACATGACCCATTGCACCGATTCCCCATGACCATTAACATCGTCTTCCTGATGACATACTCCACATACCTCCTCCGAGGCGATGCCCTGATTTCCACGTTTCTGTTCCACAGGAACCCGGTAGGCCGTGGATGTCGGTGTGCGAAGGTTACGTAATCCTTTGCCACTTAGCGCACGCTTATCCGGGCTAACCTCTGTCACCCTGCGCTTAAGGGGCCATTTCCGTTTCCTGGCCCCACCTGTGGATGTTGATGGAACAGGTGTTTCCGTTTCATTCACACGCACCACGTCATTCACCTGGGTAACTTGCAAAGGGGCACCCACTTCTCCTGTAGACGTGCGGCCTAACGCAAAGACTGAGCCACTATCAGACGCTCCTGCAGTAGGCAAGCCGCATACCATCGCACGTTTGCCTCGGTATCTAAATGAAGAGGAACAGCCCACCTTGACCTTCCCACATACAACTGACAAATTGTGTCCTTCGACATCGGTAACGCTACCATTTTCAGGTAATTCAACGCACCGGAGAAGTTCTGAAATCCGTAGGTCACCAGTTGAGCGCCAATGTCCGCCAAAACATGCTGCTTTTTGCGAAGTTTCACCTTGCGGTTCACAACTGCATCTCTATCCACCGCGTTACGGTGCACAATGTGCACACACTCAGCAGACGCAACGGACTCCGCTGAAGCTGCTGAAGGTAGCCGGGGTGCAATCCACCGACATCCATGGAGTATGTTCCGCGCAGAGTGAATGTGACGCGCCGCCACATAACAGATGTGAGCACATGGGAGCCGCCACTGACGACTAAACTCACAATCGCATTCACTGCCCCGCGTTATGTACACCAGACGCACTCTCGAACGAGGACAAGTAACCAACCGGTAAGGCCCATCAGATCTACAACGGAGAACCGTTGACGTACGGTAATGCGCCAGGAACACGTCGCCCGCGAAGTCGCTTAGTTTAGAGAAAACAGAACCCGAGGACGAACGCGCAAATTATACAGGTCCAGACGAGTTACCCGTTTGCCGTACTCCTGGTAGATAAAACGACGCAAATCTGGTGTGCTATGGAAACTATCCATCAAACCCAAAGCTTCCTTCTCTTGCACCGGAGAAAGACGACGGTTCCGTGCATACAACCATGGGTTACCCAAGTAAAAATCATGACTATGCGTTATGACGTAACTTCCCACGACATATTTCTCATTCTTGAAAACCACGGAGAACCGAGCCTTTCAATCGTAGGATTTGTATCTACGTGCGTTAGTGAACATGTTGCAAAAATATTAACTAACTTACCACTTGCCACGTGATCCTGAACGTTTACGATGAACGCAACGGTACATGATGTAACCGCAGCATTCCCCATCGGGAACCGGCTTCCTCCTTCCACGATGGTATGCCGCAGCGGACTTGGAAGATGCACGGGAAAAACAAATCGCCGTTTCAATCTGAAAACGTTCCAACCGCTCACTATCATCGACAACCATGGCCGTAGCAGGAAAAACCAGTATGGCCACCGAAAAAGCAAAAAAACACTCGCACATGCACCAATACAGGTTACCATTTCAACGGCATCGTAACTCGCATACAATGCTATTTCCAAAGCCACCTTAAACCTAGTTTACAAGCTTCACACATTCAGCCACCTTGGCAATGTCGCTACGCAACCGTTGCTATGTACAATTTGTACCACGGAAAGTACCAAAACAACACAAGTTTCTCTTCCCCTGATCAGACAGTTCCGTGGTCGTTTTACTGTTTACGGCATTTACAATTAGGTAACTTATGTTCAAAGCATACGTTAATTTTAGGTGGAAAACTATCTTTGGAGTGAACAATGGTCGTCCAAAACTTGGTTACTAAAGACGGCCAGGAGTATAAAAATTAGCCTCTCATGGACTAATGAAAGCCAATTTAGCGAACGTAATTTGTTCACTCGCGCGGATTGGACGAGCGGCGTCACGCGCGCCGATGGCGATAACTCAGTTTTCGCTATTGTGTTTCATGCATTATCGTTAATGTCGCGAATATAAGACCCATCTATTATCATTCCAAATATACAGAATTGCAACACGTTGTGTTAGACTTTCTTAAGGTTAAACTATAAGTTGCTAACCCGTTTGTCAACGTTTGCAGAATTCCTTGATTTTCAGAGAAACAAGTAGGGTTATTGCTTCAGTAAAATTGTAGCCAGCTTAAATTTAATACGCGCTCATCTACGTTAACAAAGGCTACTTTGGAAGGAAAACTTTACTGGGTGATAGTTCAAATATACCTTCAAAGCTTACTACAGGTTTTACATAAAACTCGACCGCGCCCTCATTCTAAGCTTCCCCTTACGGTTAATTAAAAATAGTGACAGTATCCGGGGAACATTTGATCGCACATCGTATGCAACAACTGACAAAGTGAATACAGCAACCTTGTTATGCGGCTAGATTAAACTATAAAAATTTTAAAACGTGTGTAGAACTCTTTTGTATGTACAACCTTTGCTTTGACATTGTTAGCTGTGTTTTAGCTACCACAAGACCGGAAGGCGTAACCCGAGAATAGCCCATTGGTAGCTTGCCGGAATGCCAGCCGGGCGACGGGTTTTGAATACTGGGTGCGCCCAACTTTCCTACTAGATCGGGCCATAATTAGACTAAATTTTAATGATACAGTGAGGTTGCGATTGCCACTGCGCGTGGATGACACACAAAATGTAATATTTTAAAATGCTTGTATTCATGCGCATCAACAGGCGAAGCCACTTTGCAGTGCAACGTCAATTATGCACGTTATTCTAGGTAAGGATGGAACACTAGCGCACACATTGGCGCATCCTTACTTTCCAAAGATTTTGATTAACTAGTAGACGTCGTTTCGCGCATGTAAGATATGGGCAAGTGGTCACATTGCATATGTAGTCTTTAAGTTCAAGCTCAAGTTCAAGTGGGACTAGAACAGTAGAAATCCCCGTGAAGTTTCCTTGAGTGACTTGTCGTTTGTCCAGGGTATTATCCTTACGTGTTAACTGGAATCCAGCAGAATCCGATTAGCGCTAGAAAACCACACCACGGCCCACCGAATAAGGCCAACTTGGCCTGCGTTGGCAGCCCCGTCGTACCATCCGCGTGAAATAATAAGCAGAAGTACAAACGTAATAAGTGCGTCAAAAAGCAACAGCTATATGGAGAGTAAGCTATGATGTGTAGAGGAATGTTAAGATTGGAGGATTAATAGCGTCAAGCCGGTGTTCGAACTCTTTCACCGTAGTTGCAGATGCCACGTTTTCGGGCAGTGCGTTCCAGGAATCCACCACTCGGCGTGATAAGCTTATGTCCGCCCGGACTTCATCCGATCTAGCTTTGTGCGGCTTCATCATGTGACCTCAGAGAGATGGAAACCGAGCCGGTTGGCCAAGACCAGATAAATCGGGTCCGGTTTTACCTGTAAGTTTGCGATAGGTCAAGATCAGGTCGCCACGTTGGCGACAATAATGCATTGAGAACACCCCCAGCACAAGTAGGCTTTCTGGGTAAGCAAGGTTTTGTAGCCAATGAACCAAGTTAGTTCCAAGTTATAACAAACTCTACTGTCATCAGGTCCCTGTCTAAGCAAGGTTGACAAACCTGGATGCAACATTCCAAATGTGGGCTGAGAACAGCTGAGAACAACCCAACAAACCTAGCGTTTGTGATGGTGCTGAATTCCCTGCGGAGCAACCACAACATCTGGCTACGATTGCACATAGATTTCTTTCAGTTCTCACTGGATTTGAATATGAAGACAACATGACCACAGGTCTACCAGTGGGGAAATATGGTGTAGTTGTTTACCGCTAAGCACATAACGCAGTTGGGTCATTTTTCCCCAAACTTTAATGAAACATTTTGCATACTTATTGTCAACTGCCACAGAGCAGCCCATTCCCAAATTTTATCGAGTGCCCGCTGCAGCGTCTGAGGTCCATCTAGGTCGGACACTGCTTGCTAAACCTTTAGATCATTGCCAACCATGAGAGATGGTACCCCCAACAGTTCGGGCTGATCATAAACGTGCAGAGAAACCAGCAGTGAGCCAAGCAACGAACCGAGAGGGAGCACACTAAGGTCAGACAAACAGAAAATTAGACTAGTCCCAACAACAACAACACACATTTTCTTACTTCCAGCAACGTAGTGATCCTTCTTACTGCATGCCCTGCTAATCCATAACAGCGAAGCTTAGAGAAGTGACGAGAATGGGCTACAGTGTCGAATGCAATGGTGAAGTCAATAAACACTACATCTACTGCAGGACACCGATGCAAAACATTCGCCCAATATTCGCGTACAACTAGCACACTCTCCATGCAGAAGTGAACCCAGCGAAAGCCTTGTGGTTGGGACTGTGCAGACCAGACCCACAGGTGGTCTTTAAGCCCAACACTGACCAAATTATCCAATATCATGACGAGTACGCTTGTCAAACATACCGGTCTACAATTGGTAGGGAGATGCTTGGCGCCATTATTAAAAATCGAGCAAGAGATAACCTCCTTCAATTCCAGGAGCAAGGAGCAGCTGCAAAGCGATAATTGAAAGAAGTACTCACGGGGTTACATAATTCGCTTGCGAGTTCATGCAAATGCTTAGGATGACTACCATCCATCCCGGCGGATTAAAAGGGATTTAGCCCCTGAAGAAAATGGAGAACCGTTGCCTTTGAAATGCTGACGTCCCTTAAATAGCAGTCTTGTGGGAAACTAACCGCTGAGTCAAAAACGGCAACTACTCATCCAGAACAAAAAACCCGATATAGTGCGCAATTATTTGACATGCATTCTTGTGATCAGTTTTGAGTGCCGTCGTCGCAGCCTAATACCACTGGGATAGACAAGCCAAATTTAATACGCCGTTTGACACAGGCAAAGAATCGTTTGGGATTTGCGTTGTCTGTGTTAGCCAGCTCCACCTCATGGCAAAATATACTAGCTCGTAAATGGCTCATGCGAGCCTTCCGCGCTTTGTCACAATGCAGAAAAATACATTCGAAGAGAACTGTCTAGTAAATCCGCCAGCTTCTCTACCGTCTATTAAGTACCTGGTGCGCAACTGAGTCCAAATAGGGTGGCTTCGCTTTGGTAGCCTGCTTCACTGTAAAAGGGATGTGGGGTAGGGTTATATATTCGCGTCGAAGGATAAAGGTAGCTTAAACCATCTGTATCTCCTAAGCTTGCAAGGTAATGCATGGAAAACTTACTGTCTTGGCCTTAATAGACTGAAAGGCGGCGTACTAAATGATCGGAATCCGTACCTGCGTGAATCGTACTCTCTAATGAGAGCACAATTGAATAACAAACGCTTATGTTCAATGGCCACAAAGTGGGACTTTTACTCTATTCCACGCATAAAGAAACCAAATCTTCGAATAGTAGATCCAAGCGAGAAGTCATGTACCTGATGGGTCGTGCTGCAATTTGGTGTAAGGGTGCTTCCACTGTAAAGTAGACAAGATTGGCAACCAGCAGTTTTGTGGCAGCATCATAAAATAGGTCATGCCAATTTACTTCCGGGACGTCGAATACCCCTCTTTCAAGTGTCTGTTTTCCGTGAGGGCCGATAAAGTCAAGAATGGTCCTAGAAGCGTTATCAGAGCTTCTATATGGCAACACAACTTTACATTGCGTTGCTTCAATACATTTTTCAACTGCAAGCGCTTCAACCTTTTTATCAGCTTAGTTGAAGGTATATGTTTTTGATGTGTTTACACTACCTCCATTGCAATCAAACGGGCGGTCGGGTCTCAGTATGGCGTAGCCCGGAAGGTGTAATTTATCATCCATAACGTCAGAAGACAACCATGTTTGAAAGCATGAGTGCATCACAGGATGTGAGTGGTCCGTTTGATAACACAGTGATGGGGTCCGTTCAATTACACAATGGTAAGTTTACTTGGATTTGAGTTGCAGTGAGTTATGTAATACAACAATGAAATAACTAGAAGGGACTACTTTCGCAAGAATAGGATAACTGATTGTAATTTTTCGATAAACAGCGATATTTTTGTGATTGGTTTAAATATGCGTTTATATAAAATTTTAGTTAACATGATTGACTATAAATTAGTCTACGGAATCTTGCGGGTAAAGTCGGTGCTCCATCAGCTTCAGCAGAACGAATACTCTATAACGCAGGGTTGTATAAATGCGAACAACTTAAAACAAGCTGTGGAGCATAACCTTGGTTTCCACGTCAAATTTGTACTGTTGTGCACCCACCTAACGACCATATTTTTGTCCTCGTGCGCCCAAACGCTCCGCAGAATTGGCAAATTTACTTGAATTTCAGCTGCAATTGGTTTGGTGGTACAGCAGTGAAAGGTAGTCATAAAACATCCTTTGCCTTAAAAGTACGGCCATTTGTTATCTTTTAAACTAGAAGCACATATGTGCTAATGGTTTAAAGAGTTTGACAAAATAAACTGCTTTAACCTATTCCACCGCTGCGCCTTACCTTCGGAATTGAAAGAGATAATCGGTCCTATTTTTATGGGCAGTGACATAGCTCTGCCCGCGAAATACCAGCCTGTCAGCTTCACAAGCATCCTCAGTCCACCTGTTAGCTAGAGGTGGGAAACTCCTCAGCTGTGGTGTCCCAGTACACAACGGAAAATGATAATGAATAAAAGTGTTGCATGCCAGCTGAACTGCCAGCAACGGAGCAGCGCCGTTACTCACAGTCTGTGTGT
>CALYDF020008215.1:0-11844 GCA_944474145.2 Dicrocoelium dendriticum | reverse complement strand
AGGTCCTCCAGCATATATATATATATATATATATATATATATATATATTTGTGTGCCTCTGAAAATCCGCCCATGAACTGCACAAGTTTCGGGACCTAATTTTGAGCAAACGTCCAGTGCAGAATGTAAAATATGAGAAAGTGTTTAAATTAGCAGCAAAACGGACGGCTATCTTTGTTGGTACACCTGAGTACTAAACTTACTCATCTTGGGTAGCGGAGGCACAAAGCAAAGAGCAATTGTGTTTTACCATCGCCAAGCACTTTCCTTAGACATTATCATTGCTAGACTGTAGATAAGCATACCAGTTTCGCCTAATTACTAGGTTACCGATACCAGGTGGTCGAACGCAAAGTTTTAGTCTAAGTTAATTAAATTAATTACCTTGGTAAGCTAATCTGCAATCCGTATGAGGCTTTTAAATGATGATCATTTGAAAAATGTGGCGACGATGCCACCGGTAACCATCGGCACCGTGGAGAAGACAGAGTTAGTGAGCTCCAGTAATGTTACTGTGAAGGGAGTGACGAAACGACAAACTAATTATTACTTTTTGTTCGCCGCGGTAAGCCGACAATTCAGGTAATTCAACTACCTATCCGGAAAAGCACTAGACGGCCGTTTCGCTTTATTAGGGGTCATCAGTGATGCGCATTACTCCGCCTTCTAGGAAGGATCGAACACACGACTGCTAGTAGCTCGTGCCAATTAGTCCGCAGCTAAAGCATCTGACCCATAGAGGACGGCAGCCGACCATAACGAATTGTTAGCTATCTGCGATATAGACGGAAGTAAATTCCACTTCCATGCAGATGACAACGGTTGACATTCCGGCGTCAGGAATTCCCGAGTACGGCAGCTATGAATCGACATAGCATTTAGGAAATCCGTATTGGCGAATTTCTAATACTTATGAGAAAAAGGATTTTGGAAAGTACGGATTATATAAATGCTATGTCAATTCATATCTGTCGTACTCGGGAAGTACTGACACCGGAATGCCAACCGCTATCATCTGCATGGGAGGTGCCTGCATGTCAATGGAGGATGGGTCGGGATATATCGCAGTTAGCTAACAATTCGTGATGGTCGGCTGCCCTCCTCCATGTTCAGTTGCATTAGCTGCAGGCTAGCTGGCACAAGCCACTAGCAGTCATGGTTTCGATCGTCCCTAGAGGATCGAAGGATACGCATCACTGATGAATCCCAATGGGGCCAAACGGCCGTCCGGTGCATTTCCGGATATGTAGTTTACTCATCTGAATTGTCGGCTTACTGAGACGAAGAAAATTGCTCGCCAAAATCCTTCTACTCATAAGTAATACAAAGTCGTCCGTACGGATTCCATAAATGCTATGTTGATTCAAAGCTGCCGTACTCGGGAATTCCTTACGCTGGAATGCTGATTGCAGTCATCTTCATGGCAGTTGCCTGCATGGCAGTGGAGGATGGGTCGGGATATATCGCTGTAGACTAACAATCGTTATGGTCGGCTGACGTCCTCCATGGGTCAGTTGCACTAGATGCGGGCTAGTTGGCACAAGCCACTAGCAGTCATGGCTTCGATCATCCGTAGAAGACGGGAGGATGCGCACCACAGATGAGCCCCAATAGGGCCAAAAGGCCGTCTTGTGCTTTTCCGGATGGGTAGTTGTCTCATTTAAATTGTCGGCTAACTGCGACGAACAAAAGTACTCGCCAACATCTTTCTACTCATAAGTAATACAAATTCCACCGTACGGCATCCATAACCGATATGTCGATTCATAGCTGCCGTACTCGGGATGTCCTGACGCCGGAAGGCCAACCGCTGTCATCTGCATGGCAGGTGCCTGCATGGCAGTGGAGGATGGGTCGGGGTATATCGCAGTTGGCTAACAATTCGTGATGGTCGGCTGCCCTCCTCCATGTTCAGTTGCATTAGCTGCAGGCTAGTTGGCACAAGCCACTAGCAGACATGTTTTCGATCCTCGGTAGGGGACCGAAGCATGCGCACCATTAAAAAGCCCCAATGGGGCCAAACGGCCGTCTGGTGCGTTCCCGGATAGGTATTTGTCTCATCTGAATTGTCGGCGTATTTCGACGAACAAAAATACTCGCCGAAATCCTTCTACCTATAATTAACCTAATTATTTTTTGGTAAAACAGAACAATGGTAAAATGGTTTATACGGGTAATACAGCTGAAGTCTAACAGGTCCCTTAATAAGATTATGATGAAAATAAGATATATAAAACTTAGCTTGCAAAATTGAGTCTACACCAGCGAACCCCTCCTGTATACCTAATATAGACTGTGCATCCTAGGCAAATCCATATGAAAGAACGTCAAATGCAATGTTGGTAAATGTCATGTCGCTTCCTGGTTACACATACATAAGGTGAGAAAGGTGAAACGAAATCCGGAACCGCCAGTTAAATCGCTTACGGACACTTGTGTTCAGCAATAGTTAATTGGATATGTGGGATGCTGCAGCGTAAAAAATTCATGTTCAAATCGGGCTTTGAACTCGGATATTGTGGGAACGCAGATGATAGATTCCGATAGAGCATTGCAGTTCGGCAAACGCTAGCAGTAAAGCAAGTCCGATGGCATTTCAAACGATAGTGCTGCTCTTCAAGCTTCGGATACTGACCTCTCAGATGGCTGTTGTGACTGAGCTTTTCCTAGTAGCTGCAGTGATGGTTGGGCTTTCGCAATATCCGATAAGTCATAATGACTTCCCTGCGCAATAGTCCATACTGACCGCTGAAGACCCCGAGCACGGGTAGCATACGTCCATACTACAACTTATATAAATTCTTGAATTTTGGTTTTGCTGCGTTTGGGTATCTCCAAGGCGGTACGATCTCTCCTCAGCTATGGCTGCCAGACTTGCATTGCGCATTCCACATGTGGCCGTATGTGTGAGCAGAGTTTGTGGACAAACCGAAGGTTCGAAGCAATCGAATGCACGATTTACTAGGCCCACGTGTTGGATGCTCCGTCTTGACACTGTATCTGCCTGATTCGAACCTACAAAATCCGACATAGACCAAAACTATTAGCTTCCTCCCGCCAGAAGACGTTTGAAACTCCTGGTTGCCGAGTTTGTAGGAGTGCACCAACTTCAGCCGTAGGCACAGCACTCTGCACTTGTCAACATTGAATCATAGTAGATTCTGGATTGACTATGCATGTATCCTATCCAGATCAGCTTGAAGTACTGTGTCAACATCTGTTGTATTGATCGTCCTGCACAACATTATGCCACTGCCTCCCGTATACCTAAGCTTCTGATAGGCAATGACCAACGTAGCTTATTCCCTGAGCAAATTTAACTCAAGCAAACTAGTGGAACACAAAGCCTGAAGAACAGAGGTTGAAATAGCATCTAACACAGCTTGCGTCATTCACAAAAGTAAGTGATCGTAAACGCAACGTTTGATATCGTTTATAGTTTTAATAATATTGATAGTAATAATAACAATAATAATAGGTACCCATCTCTATGAGTGAGAACCTGTGGCCATATTTAGAACAAATCGTATTTTACAGAATATGTCTTGCTCATGCATGAATGATAAACATTTATGTGATTTTCATTCTCTTTTCCAGTTTCAACGGCTTTTATTAACTTACAGGTGTTATTTGACACAATGCGCACTAGTTGGAATAGCGAACGGTAACAGAAGTATGGGTTAGACACACAGTATGAAACCTGTTTTACTCTTTAGACTTTGTCTAGCGCTTCTTGGTACAAATCGTCAAGTGATCTCTCCCGAAAGAACAGGGTCATAATTGTGTTCGCATCTAGCTTGGCAACCTTGGTTGAAGCGTGACCTAGAAGCGATAGAGGCACCGCAACGGAGAGCAACAAAGAATGTGCAGGGTATGCGCTACCACTCTTATCACCGAAGGCTGAAGTTGTTGGAAATTTTCAGCGGGCGCTATCGAAGACTGCGCGGTGATCTCATACTAGCCTATCAAATATTGAGTGACCCCAATCACGTATGCAGCCAGTTGCTGAAACGTAGCCACAACACGCAGCTCAGGGGTAACTGCCTAAAGTTGAAGGAACAATACAGCCGTCTAGAGTGTCGACGGAATTACTTTTCCCTTCGGGTTTGCAAACCTTGGAACGCACTTCCTGACTCAGTTGTATCCTCTCCTACCTTGGATGTTTTCAAAAAACGATTAGATGTCGCTCTTAGCTCCCAACATTTTGTTACCTAAATTCCCCTACTGTGGATTACACCAAGGATGCATTTCTACAGGCTTTTGTATCAAATGGACCTAAGTGAGCGACCATATTTTACTTTTCTCACTCTTTACCTCAATGATCACTGCACCCCAGTGTCTTTCTGCATGTTTCCGCCCGATAATTTTTTTTTAATTTTACACTGATTTTGCTTATCAAACTATTCATATCGGCAGACGTTCGATAGATGACCCAGACATATTTTGATTTTATCATAATCACCTCAACCATCCTACGGGACGTGTCAAGCACTTGCTTTTATCCCGTGATAAATCATTGTTCATTGTTCATTGTTCAGATAATTGGTGAGCATAACGTGAAAGGCCCTGGCGCTCTCACACGATCTGATTGTGACTGGGATTTTACTACACAGAACAGCATATCTGATAAGGAAAAGTTAGGCTACGGATTTGCGCTGCGCCTGGTACACTCAGCGTAAAGTCATTACTATCTGACTCCCTTGTCGAACTAAGTTGTAGTTCTATAGAGTAAAAATAGCAGTGGGCTTTTTGATGAATCATGTTGTACAGATGCATCAGGTTATGTCTTAATCTTCATAGTCAAAGCGGATCGAGCTGGAATTGTTTGCAACGCTTCCGATAGTTCTTAGTGAACATTTTGCTCAGCAGACGTTTGGTAAATTACATTTGTATAGTTTCCAGAGATATTCTGGCAGATTCCCTCATACTGCCACATATGGTACCGAAATATTCCAAAATGGGGCTTCAGAGGATTTTGAAGAGTTCTACACTGGCTGGACGTATGTGAATCTTATGCAGTTTATTAGCCATTGCTGTTTTAGTCCTAGCCAGCTGCTATTTCACTTGTTCAGAAAAGTTGAAGGTGCACGATTACCGGATTCTGAAATCGCGGGTAGACATCTATACACAAAGGTGTTCGCCGTTGAGTGTAATTGATTCCTCGAGCATCAAACAGCTGCGATACATGATGCTTGCTTATTTCGTCGAAAACCCTCATTCATGAGTCACAACATTACTCAAGGGAGTGAAGGTCTTCCTGTATGAGAAATAGTGTATATTGAAGTGCAGCTCATCGGAACTTGTAGACTATGTTTAACTCATCAGCAAATAGAAAAGACATGCCATGAATGATAACCGCACTAATGTCACTGACGCAGAGCAAGAAAAGTAACGGACCAAATACACTCCCTTGAATAACACCACAAGTGATTGGACGTGGTGAAGGGTGGTGGTCAGATATGGTAACTACCTGAGAACGGCCGCACACGTATGACAATAGCCAGTCTAGGATTGGGGCTTGAATTCTAAAAGAGGCAATCTCTTTCAGCAGCCGTTTATGGGGCACTTGGTCTAATGTATTCTCCATGTCCATGTACAGAAGTACGATTGCCAATCCGGAGTCAGTCGAATTCAAAACATTGTTTAGATGATGTAATTCGCATGTTATACACGATCGATTGTCCGAGCAACCATTTTGGAACCTGTTGATTAGCGCCAGTGAATTGATGAAATTCAGCAGGCCATTCTTAACCAGTTTCTCTAATTTTCTGTCTGCTACAGGGGTGTGATGAATTGACCGGTAATTATTAATTTCTTGTTTGCAGCCACCCTCGTGACAGGCGATGATAAGCTATGTTTTCCATGAGTTAAAGGCACTCTGTTTGAAAATGGTTTTTTGAATGAGAACGTTGCAGTTTTTGAACAATATTCCACCACATACATCACACTTTCCATAGAGGCTTGACAATAAATATAATCTATCTTAATTGATGGTCTCGATGTTGCTGTCTCCCATCCACGACCAATAGTTTCGTCTTGTTTTGCACTCATTAGATAGCATGATCTAGGAATGGAACTTGGCACATGTTGGTTAACGGCTATCGCCATGATCAGTAAACCGTCGGTTCACATGCGTATTCCTCCAATTCTATTGTCCTTACCTATTTGAGCTATTTTCGGTTGAAAAAGACTATTGCCCACGCGATTGGTCTATTATACGCACATAAATAAATGCGGGACCGAAGAACCAGTTAAGCCTGGAGTTATTTATTTAACAAATGCATGTTCCAATTACTGAATAAATATGCTTACCACAAGTTTCATGAATACAATTACTTGTGTCCAAAAAAGACGGATACCTAACTCATTCATCCTTAGTCGCAGCATGTGGATGTCGCGCGGGAGGCATTTTTGAGCCACATAGATTACGTTAAGGTTACAACCTGTGCTTGTGTGTTGTTTCACAGTTGAGGTATATCGCTTAAAAACCACAAAGTATGCTCCTTCCTCTTCTTGTGTTTAAAGTATGATATGCTGACTTTGCGGTAGCCTGCGTATAAAAAGTCAACACAAACACGAACCTTAGCAGCGCTCCCTATTGAACTTAAGGAATTAGTGAACTAGGTTTTTGCGGGCTATCTAAGAAATAGTCGATAACTTAGTAGAGGGCAATCGTTTTCTGCAAATTACTGAAGTTGAGCAATCTCAGATTATTGATGCCACTTGATGCTCCTACCTCCGTCTACAACTATTACCGCTATAATATTGTCCGGATGCTTATATCGTCTATGAAAATTAGCACAGCCCCTTAAGAGGATTACTCATAGTGATGGATGTAAGGAATTCATAATACTACGCAAAGTTTTGTAGTAAGGATAGGAACAGTGGTTCTCATACTTATACTTATACTTTGAACATGCAGAATTTAAATAACAAATTTTTGTTAATCGACCATAAATGCTAATCTTCATAGCATTTTAGGTAAAATCCGATGGATCACATTGTGCAACATTGCCTTGCTGCAAAGTATCTAACAGCAGTTGTTACATAATTTAACAATGATGAATTCAAATATCACATTGGTTTCCTCACAAAGCCATAGCATCTATGAAAATTGTGCACAAAGATTTCTTGTAAAAGACGAAAGTGTTCACAATAGTGGTCTATGACCCGGTAAATCTTAGATATATAAACTGATGCAAACATTTAACCTAAACAACATATTTGACTAGGCACGACATAAGCATGACAGGCCATGATCGGGCAAGGATGGTCGTTTATATTTTTCAATCCTCTTTGAGAAATATTCTTCATCACGCATCAGAGCGCGAATTTGATGACTGTTGTTAACTGAATTACTGGGAAGCTGATGAAAATTCAGCATCAGTTGCAAGGACTACATAATTTGAAGCTTATTTAGGTAACTAGGTCCAAATGCCCACTGACTGGTGATTACATTTGTGAACTAGCAGAAATTTCGCGGTGTCCTCTACCGATGCCACTTAAAGTACTAAGAGACTCGTTGTTGTTGTGTACGAAGAATGACAAGTTTCACTTCAGAAACACACCTTACTGTCAAATTGATGTAGCGATGTGCATTCCATTGGACCAGGTTCCAGATTCATTTTCGGGATTTGGAGCACCCGCTGTGTGTCTTGGATTGAGACACAACCTCAATCGTTGCCTCCAATGACATTGAAGTCAGCCTCAGTCAAAACGGTCAATGGGACCGTCAGCTAAGTGGAGGGTTTCCGTGTGGCTCACTATCTACCCTTCACTACACGATCGACAGTTTCGTCTCTGTTTACACACATCGGGTAAAATAGCAGAGCTGGGAGAGGAACTGGGCGCAAATTGCTCGGCGGCTATGGTCACTAGGCCATTGAGCTCAGCAAGCAGCGTTTGGCACAGAGATTCGATGTTGAATTTGGGGTTTTGAAGCAGCCGCCTTTTGTCTCAGATTGCGAAACGCAATCTCAATCGTGGCTTCAGTAGCATATGAATCGTCTTTTCTTTCCATACGTTCACTGGGACCGTCACCAATGTGAACGGTTTCGGCGTGGGTCTCTCCCTTCCTTGAACTAAACGGCGGACGTTTTCGTCTTTTGTTTAGACTTATCAGATAGCGATACCTGAGCTATGAGTTGCACTGGGCGCATAACGCTTGGCGGCTATCGCCACGATCACTAGGCATTTGAGCTCCGCGAGGAGTGTTTGACGCAGCGATTTAAGGTTGATTTTCGGGCATTGGAGTACCCACCGTGTGTTTTGGATTGCAACAAGCAACATTGCAATATATCCACAAAAGATCTGAAATAGCAGAGACGCTTTTATTGCCTTTTGGAGACAAAATTACACACCAGCCATGGGGAACAATTCGTGATAAACTCTTCAAAGTGATAGATAATCTTAACTAAGAGTAAGAAACTGGTATGGTTTATAAGATCTGCTGAAGAAACTGTGACAAATACTACGTGTGACAAACTGGAAGACAGCTTGGCACAAGATTACAGGGACACAGCCTAGCCATTCGTCGCCACGATCAGGACTCCCTGATGTCAGTGCATATGGACGCCGAGAGTCATCAATTCGACTTAGAGCCCACCAGTATCCTCGGAAGGGCTAAAAGCCGGCAAACACGTAATTTCATTGAAGACTGGCATTCAATGCAGAACTCGATCAATAAACACTTGGATATTAAAGTCGTTTACGAGGCACTGCGAACAAGGCCCGCGAAGCCGCACTGATGATGTCTCCTAGTCAGGCAACGAAACGTTTGCACAAAATTCACTCAGCTCGGAGAACAGCTCAAAATCCTCATCCACAGCCTCAGCTACGAATATTCTCATTTATTTTAAACGAACAGATCTCCCAAATAAGAAGGTCTTCATCACGCTACCATACAATTGGGAACAGAACAACAGCATATTGTGCTACTGGTTACGCCACCCCATAAAATGGTGCTACTACGCAGCTGAGCTCGTGTTGTTACATCAAACCAAAAAGCTGTTCCATGAATCCAACTTGGAGAGGCCTTACTCTCAGGTTATCGCCTTATGCGCTTACCAATTCACTTGTAGTTGCGGTAGCATGTAGATTGGCCCAACCGGGAGAAGGCTATCAACTAGGATCATGGCATCTGTTCCACGGAACCTAGAAAATACTGGTCCTAAACTCCGTGCCAGCTCAATCGCACAGCATCCGCTAGATTGTACCTTTGGCGACAACCCACGTGACGTATTCAAGGTTATCAGCAGACAAACCAACGCGAGCTTGCTTCCTTTTGCTTAAGCCTCTGCCATCCGACGAATGAAATCTAACCTTTGCAAACAGGTCGACCTTGCGGCCAGTCTTGCCCTGCCCTGATTAGACGTAGGAGATGATGTTGATTGTTGCAGTGTTTTATTGATTTACTTATTTACCACTTTTTCATTTGCATTCCTGTACTCTTTCCTCGAGTTGTCCGCAAGCGGCTGAAGGAGAAGACATGAAATAATCTGAATTCAGGTTATCCCCTAATATGTTGTTTGTTTTTTCTCTCTCCAAATTGAAGTTATGAGAATTCCTGGTTGATATGAGACACATGTCTGCTTAACGTCAACAGAAAATTTCCACCCTATATAAGTCTTTTTTATAGGGCGATGTTTAAACAATGTGATAGGATGGCTCCCTGTAGAACTCCACAGTCGGTGCGGATGACAGAGGATTTCTTACTGTTCAAATTGGGGGGTTGAGTACGATCTGTGAAATGGTCACATAACAGATTGCACACACTAGAGTAAACGTTATGTTCGGATATCTGGCTTACCGATATTTACATATCTAGGCTTTCAAAGGCGTTTGCTTATTTTAGGAAGAGATGGCGTACGGATTTACATTTCTGATCTCATTCAGAGGCTATAGAATGTACCTGATATACTACTGCATCCAATGTGGAGCGCCGGTGTTTATACGCAAAACGGTAGATATGGTCTTTAATAGTGTCTAAAAAATCCGCTGCATTAAGTCTTTCGATAACTTTAGGAGTACAAATGTACATGAAATTGGGCGAGACTTTTAACTTCCATTTTCGGTACTGTAGTAATACTGGCCATGTGTTAAATGCCTGGGATCACATCCGTAATGAGTTATTTCTTACAGGGATCTGTTTAAAGTCATCTTGAAAGAACCAGCACACTCCTTCAAACCTAATGGTGTGAGAGCATCCGGCCCACAAGCTTCGTTTGCCCCTAATATTTTGCTTTCCTTGTGAACGCTCCTTCGGTCGTAGGATGAGACTGGATTTGAGCTAATGAAGGAGGATAAGGAAGATGAGCTTAGTGAGCCAGAAGTAAACTCCGAATTTAGGTTATCCACGTCCACTTCACCGCAATGGCTGCAAAATCTTTTACCACAGAGTTGCCTCAGTAAACTCCATAGATCGCGACAGTTATGTTTAACTAAAACTGTTTTGAAGTATAATAGGTCTAGTCTTTTTTATCTCGGATTTACTTGCTGTGCTTGAGCTTTTGACACATGTAGCAAGGTTGCACTTGTGGGTATAATCTTTCATCCTTCGAATTCGCTCTAGTGGTGGTGATGAAAACTTACACGCACTTATAGGGTTTCAACAGGGCTTTTGTTGGTGCCCAGAGGTCACCGTTCCATTATGCAGTTTGGTCAATAGTGGATTCCTACAGTGTCACAGAATACATCAGCATTCCAGCGAAGTGTGGTTCCTAGTAAGCTCTGGATATGCGCAGAGATGACTGGAACCTGAGAAGAATAGCTTCTGCTAGGCAGAGGTAATAAGAAGATCTGGGGGACGTACTAAGAGATGGAGAGTATCGACGGCTGGCAATGGCATTCGGGTGGAGCCTACTTGTGGCTGGTGGATAACAAAGTGTCCCAGAATAAGTCAACAGACAGCACATGTATGTGACGCAGCCAGTCGCAAAGATGAAGGTGGCAGATAAAAGATTGTGGCCCTTAGCAAGCTCTGGATATGCGCAGAGAAGATTGGAACCTACGAAGAATGGCTGCTGCAAGACAGATGTAATACGAAGAACTGATAAAGGTACTATCGCAGAGAGAGTATCGACGGCTGGCAGTGATTCGGGTGAAGCCTTCTATGAGCTAGTGGGTATTCAAAGTGTCCCAGAATACGTCAACAGACAGATGATTGATGTGACGCAGGCAGTCCCAAAGGATGAAGGTAGGAAATAAAGAGTGTTGCTCTGAGAACGCTCCCGAGGTGTTTGGAGCCCACGACCATTAGTTGTTAAGGGGAAAATGATATGCAGAGGTTAATAAGATCGGCAGATTGTAGTGCTATGAAAATCGTTTGCTGGTCGGATGTAACCGTTGCGATAAGCAGATTAGTCTCTACTGGATTCCTACGGTGTTACTGATTACATCAGCAAGCCAGCGAATGTAATTGATACAGACATTCCAAAAGCTTACAGGATGAAGGAACAAGGAATGTCTCCTAGTAGGTCTGGATATGCATAAATATATGTGGAGCCTACATCGTATCACTGTGAAATCATGCTGCAGATAAGAGGAACGAAAGATTATGGTGTGAATAGACAGGACCAGTGGACAACTACTGAATTCGCCTTAAGCCTTCAAGTTATTAGTGGATAGATACAGTGTCAGCAGAGTCATCCAACCAGCGAAGATAATTGGTGTTAACAAATTAAGAGAGTAAGTGTTGGGGTGATAGTGGGTGGCTCCTAGCGCAGAGGTATGCCACATACAATGGCTCAATTCAGCTGAAGAGAATTGACCTATGTGGTACGAGGAATTGATAATGGTACTAAGGGAGAGAGGATATCGGCGGCTGGCAATGGCTTTCTGTATTGA
>CALYDF020008214.1:0-11840 GCA_944474145.2 Dicrocoelium dendriticum | reverse complement strand
TGTTGTTTCTCCGCGGAGCAATTGCTGTTTGCGACTCACACACCGTTGGCGTGTCCGCCATACTCATTTTCACCTTGTGCTGCTTCAGGCCATTTAATGTAAACCAATCGAACTCCAAACGGCTGCTCAAGCGATGGTCAAACTGATTTCTCTAGAGCTCCATTATGCTTGCAGCTTGTGTTCAGATAGCGTCTGAACTACCATGGAATAAAGTCCTCGGCAGCTCCAATGGTTCATAAACCGCTTTTCATGAGGTAAGGCATTCATCGCGCTGACGGCGCTTGGAGTAGCATTCTAACTGCTTTGCTTTATCCGTCTACTATTCATACTTAATGCGACAGGGCCTTTGAGTCAGGCACCGCCGTTCTGCAAAACCTACACTTCCTTTCCATGTCACTAGGAAATTTAACAGGTCTAACAAATGCTACCTTATTTGTAAGCATCAGTGCGTCAATTGTCGTCTTAAGCTTATCAAGGTAATCAGGACGCTTGCAGATTGCGCACCCAATGGTCTCCTCAGCCACAGCTGTCAAGTGGTCCGAAATGTGGTGTCACCGGTCGCCTATTGTGGTCATGCGTTCCACGTTAACCAAGCGCGCGGTCATCGCCTTCCCCAGCTCCACGCCTTGCTGCACAATACCTAGAGAAACAAGTTATATTTCCACCAAATCACGGCAGGATTGAAATACGTAAATTTACGAAAGTATATGTGCAGTTTCGTTTGCACCAATTTTGACTAGTGAAAAACTCATATTCACGCAGTATACGTGCCGTGCGCAATTCAAGCCTGTCGCGCTGACGTACGTTGACGTAGTCAGGCATGTGAGTGTGACCACTCGGGACTCTGGGACAGAAGGCGCGACGGATAAACGGCACCTACTATTGTCGTCTGTGACTTCATTTTTCACTCCCAAATCAACTTTTGTTCACCTCGAGCCTTGCGCCACCCTACCTTTGGTAGAGTAAACAAGGCCGTTCCAGGGAAGCAGTAACCAAGCACACGTAGTATGTGCCCAAGCCAACGCAACCTATTCCGTGTTGTCTGCTGCTCTAACGTACCAGCTTGGTTATCAATGTAGATACGCCCATGCTCCTCAGCTTTGCAAATACTCTGGTGCCTCTTTGCACCAGCAATGCTTTGTTGACAGCGATGAACAAAGATTTGAATGCGCCTCCTATCTTTATAACAAAGGAGCCAATCTCACACACATAGAGCAGGAGGATTCACACTGTGGCCTTGAAAACCAATCCCGACAGGCGGAGGGAATCTCCCTTCTGTCACCAAAATACCAAATGTTCAAGGAAGCATTTCCGGCTTTCGCAGTGCTCGAGCCGACTTCATTTTCTGTGCGCCCCTCATTGCTGGCGCAGCTGAAAGTTAAGTGGATGGAACAACCAACAACTGCTTCGTTATCAAGTGTCAAGTGGTCACCAGTGGTCTTGCAGCAGCACTTGTCACTTTGAAAGTATACACCGCATACCAAACAATGGGACCACCCCAGGAGTGCAATTCTGGGTTGATTTTGCCGCCCATGCATCGTTAGGCAGCAAGATGGTATCGTCCGCATAATCAAGCTCAACAACATTTCACCAGGCAGCACCACAACGCCTACTAGGTGAAATTCCGCAAGGGGACTTTCCATGATGTAGCGCACGACAAAATTGAACAAAAACGGGCAATCGGACAAGCTTGCCAGACGCCACTTGTTGTCGGAAAGCTATCCTGCAGATCCCTGTAGAACCTGACGCGGTCTGTAGGGTTCCAGTATATGGCAAGAAAGCTGTTCACGTATTTCATGGGAAAACCTTTACGGCAAGTCTTTCGAACAGAACGCATCAAGCGATTAAATCGAACGCGCACGAAAAATCGAGGGTCGGCATTTAGAAGATCGAAGAGTGAGAATCTGTTGGGCGTTGGGCGTGATGGATCAATGTGCACAGATGTTATCGCTTCGCATGGTACTGGTTCAGCAAGGGCGAATGGTGACAATCTGCTCTTACTGTGTGCCACCCACGGCCTGATGAGCACGACCCCTCGGATTGCACTGAGTGCAAGTGATATAGCAACGTGGACGCACCCACGGAGTGGTCACGCTCACCTGCTCGACTATGTCACCCTACGTCAGCGTGATATGCACGAAGTGGGCATGACTCGTGTACTGCGTAGAGCTGAGTGTGGCACTGATCACCACTTGATGGAAACCAAACGGTACATATATTTGCATAATTCTATGTACTGCCCTCCCGCCGTGAATCGGTGTAAATTTAACGTTTACCCCCTTAGTACTGTGGCGAGACGTATTGAGCTGGAGAAGCCCATGGCTGCACTACTGTGTAATGTGGACTGCGTAGCCACATTGGGCGAACTGTGGCACCACATTCGCGACCAGGTGACAACTGCTGCCGAGGAGACCATTGGGCGCAAGCAGTAAGCAGCCTGATTGGTTTGCGGAGAACAATGCGACGATTGGCGCATTGCGGTCGGAGAAGAATACAGCATTTGCTGCACATGTTGCAGACCCCAGTGACTAGGGGAAGAGTCGTCAGTTTTTCAAACTACGACAGCGGCTGGCCCGAGAGCTCCGTCACAGGAAAATGCATGGTGGACGGCGACGGCGAAGCAGACGGAAGGCTATGCCAAAGGCCTCCAACACAATAAATACTTTGACTCTTTGGAGGCAGTGTATGGAAAAAGATTGGAGCCGCTGAGGCTGTTGATCGATGGTAATGCAGACGCTAGCTGCACACAGACGGCAGACATAATGCAGATCTGGTAAAAACATATTACTGTAGCTTGAACAACCGCTCAGAGACCGCATGGCCCACGTTAGATGGCCTCAAGCATGACGGTCTGAAGGCGAGTTTGTGGGACCCGCCGACACTGGATGAGACGCAGAGAGCATTTGCGCAGCTGTGAAACAGTTGGTGCGCCGGTGCCGCCGAGATCCCGCCTAAAGTATTGAAAAACGGCGGTCCCATGTTGGTGTCTGCGCTACACCACATGGTGCAACGCAAATGGATTGAGGAGGTGATTCTTAGCTGAAGGATGTCCTTGTGCTACCACTGCACCAGGGTAAAGGGAGCAAGCAATGTTGCACGAAATATCGTGGAATCAACTTGCAGAGTTTTGTGGTCAAGGCGGTTGCTCCGATCCTGCTCAACCGCCTCATCAGTCAGGTTGTGAAACCCAACGTGGCGGAAGATCAGAGTGGATTCCGCGCTGGTCGCAGCACTATAAAAATAATGTTTGCGGCTCGTCGGTTGCAGCAGAAGTGCAGAGAAGGCCAGCAGCCATTACAATGGTTGTTTGTTGTTTTCACCAAGGCATTTGATACGGTGAATCGCGAGGCATAATGGCTGAGGTTGGGTAAGTTTGGTTGCCCGCGTAAGTTTGTAAGTTTAATTGAATATCTGCACAGTGGTATACGAGCGAGGGTGCAGCTGAGTGGAGAGACTTCGGATGATTTTCCAGTTGTCTCTGGTGTGAAGCAATGGCTGTGCCGTAGCTCCTGCCCTGTTTAATATATATCTTCATGCAATGCTGTCTTGTGCTTTTGATGCGGCGTGTGCTTACGGTGTTCGTGTGGAGCGCCGTATTGGTGGTGGGTTGCTGAACATCCGTTGTTTCGGGGTGAGAACACCAGACTGTGAGACCATCATCTGTATGCTGCTGTTTGCTGACGACTGTGGTTTGTGTGTACACAGCGTGTATGAGTTGGAGCACATGACTAGTGCTATGGCTTCGACAGCGGGCAAATTCGGGCTCACCATCAACACAAGCAATACTGTCTGTCTCTTTCAGCCCTCTCCGGAGGTGCAATCTTCAATACTGCCGCGAATCAGCATTGGTGCGGGAGCATTGGAAACCATCTCACGCTTCTGCTACCTAGGGAGAGTGGTGTCGGCTGATTAGCGGATACACAGATAGCTGCGTATCCGCGTGTCGAACGCAGCGGCGGCAATCGCCAAGCTTGAGTATCTAGTGTGGAACCACCATCAGTTTACGCTGGCACGAAGCTGATGGTGTACAATTCCATGGTGCTGTCCGTTCTTCTATACGACAGCGAAACGTGGACCAGGTTCCGGCGGTACATGCGATACCTCGAGCGGTTCCAGCAACAGTGGCTGCGACGGCTTTTGTGCCTAGGTTGGAGCGGCAGAGTTGTGGACACGGAAGTGTTGCGAGAAAATGGGATGTAAGTCGTAGCCTGCATACTTTTGCTGAGAAACCTGAGGTGGCTCGGTCAGGTGAGCCATATGGAATCGACGCGGATACCGAAATAACTCTTATATGGTCAGCTGCTTTTGGGGATGCGGCATGCCGGAAAACTAGTTACGTTACCAGGGCATGATCAAAGAGAGCCTCTCACGTTTTAACCTTGATTGCAGGTCATAGGAATCGAAGGCGGTTGAGCGGCGTACATAACACCATCTTGGCATGAAGGCAGTTGTTGAAGTGCGAGGGAAAGTCCTCATACATGCAGATGTAAGTGCGGCAGCGGCAAGCAACGATGTTTTAACTCCATCCACATCGAGAGCATGATGCTGTAGCACATGCAGCAGCGCGTGCCTGAGTCAGGCAGGCTTAGTGCATCATGAGCGCGGTCACTCGGGAGCACCACTTAAGCAATGGCAGGTCCTGCAGAGAACGTAGGCAGAACCAGCGCAGCGTTTGTAGGTAAGCTGCATTCGATTTACTAACCTCGTGCTTGTATGCTTAGTCGTTTTATTGCAGGGGGTGAGTTTGCACGTTTGACTTAATGCTTTTCTTTCTCATATAAATGTCTACCTGTACCCACTTCTATAAACTTTCGCACGTCACTTAAGCTAATTGTGGCTAAGTTCGACAACGTTTGCTTGTTTGCAGCATTTTCGTGAAATACACTTTCTGATATCCTGCACTTATCTCGGATTCGTTTGCAAACGACTTATTTCATATGCCCATTACTTGAAGGTTTGTCACCGTTCCCTTATTCATTACTCGATTTATTTTCTTTGTCCTCTTTCTGTAAATTGATTGGCTGTTTCTTGACATCCCAGGTGCCGCTGCGCTTGATGTGCATGTTGACAAGGTGCCTACCTGTCTATTACCCATACTGCCACTAGGAGATAGTTGGTCGTTGCTGGAGGGGACGGGGTGCACGGTCCTTGTGGCCGTGCTAGGCTCAAAGGGAGGTTCGGTGCACTCGGAGGGGAACTGACTACGGTCTAGACACCGCTGGATTATTGTGTGTGAATTTTAATTGTGACTTCCACTTTTTACTAACTTTACACCACTCACAAACATTCACAATTAATCTACCATTGTCCTATGGACATTTGCAGGACAGAAACTTCGGTCCATTGGTAAGTGACGGGTGAGTGAGCCAAGCTGCAACACAAGGACAGATACTGTGAGCTCATTGGCAATACGTCGCGCACCAAGCAGTATTCATGTATTAAAAATTGCGCACCTAATCGTCAGCCCTCGGTAGCTCAGTGGTAGAGCAGCGGACCGGAAATTCGTTGGGCCGGGGTTCGATTCCCCGTCGAGGCACATTGTTGGGCGTGAACTTTAATCGTGTCTCACTTTCTACTTACTTCAAGCCACTCAAAAACATCCACAATTAAGATGTATAATTTTCAGGAACGTGAAGACGTGTTCAGCTCTCCATACTGGAAAAAGGTTGTGGTGGTGGTTGCAGTGGAGACCTTTTGTTATACCCCCATGCTCCATGTAGGTCCTTGTCGGTTATTACGTCTGTCAGGCGAAATTTGTTCCACAGTCCAATCCCAGGTCTCCAAGAATTTCCGGACCTCGGAGAAAAGGAAAAGTGAGGGACAACCGAGACAAGTCCGCAAGAATAGGCATGGAGTTAAATATTGTTAAAATCTTATGTTACAACATTTGGAGTTGAGACAAAAGCATGCACACGGTGTAACAATGATTATGCTGAAAGTGCCTTTTGACTGTCCAATAGAATCAATAGCCGTATGGGTAGATTGCTAACGTCTGCGTAGAGACAAAAGCGTTGTACCAGTAAGTAATGCCCTAACTATTAGTTAGGTATGTGGCAAAAATTGCATGGGCAAAGAGGAAAGCACGTTAGAAGGCTGGTGGTGATTGCACAGTGTATGAACAGCAAGTTGCCAGCCTAATACGATGGGGAGCGCGGAATAAGAATTAAAAATAAATAGTTTGCCGCGAGCTGGACCTAAAGGTCAATCGCTGGCAAGGCAGCGGAAAGATTGGATGCAGACCTTTCAAGAGAATAAAGGTTATTGAGATAAGGAGTGCCTCCTAACAAGCTCTGGACAATCGCAGATGCATGGGACCTACAACTACTAGCTGCTTCTAAGCAGCGGTGCCGAAGTTAAGACGATCGACAGTTGCTGGCGCTAGGGCAGATTACCAGTGGCCAGATGTAGCCATGCAAATAAGACGCTTGATCACCATTGCATGTCAACAGGGGCACAGCATGCATCAACATGCCAGCGATGGTAAGTGATACAGACATCCCCAGAGAATGGATGATGGAGAGACAAGGAGTGTATCCTAGCGAGCTCCAGACCTGCGCAGGAAGGGCATGGAGCCTACGACGATTCGCTGCAAATAGGTGAGAAAGATAAGAAGGGCGACAGATAGTGGCGCCAGGAGAGAGGGTATCATTAGCTAGCAAAGGCATTCGGATTAAGCCTTTTACTTACCAGTGGAAACCTACCGTTACATAATAAGTCAACAAACCAGCGAAGGTATGTGATGCAGACAATCCAAGGAAGTAAGATTTGGTGAGATAAAGAGTGGCTCCTAGTGCAAAGATGTATGCTACCTACAATGACTCGCTGTAGCTGAAAAGTGGTGACGTAGGTAATACGAAGAACTGGTACTGGTTCAGTGTCATTTGGGTGAAGCCTTCTAGTTGTTAGTGGATACCTACAGTGTCCCAGAATAAGCCAACAAACAGCAAATGTATGTGACGCAGATGGTCCCAGAGAGTAAAGATTGGAGGAATAGAAGAGTGGATCGTGGCAGGCTCCGGATATGCGCGGAGATGGTTAGAGCCTACGAAGAATGGCTGCTGCTAAACAGAAGTGTCAGAGGTAAGACGAAGAACAGATAATGACGCTAGGAGTGAGAGTATGCGTGGTCAGCAATGGCATTTGGATGAAGCCTCCTAGTTATTAGTGGATACATAGAGTGTCCCGGAATAATTCAACCAACAGTTGATGTATTATTCCAGCTTACTGCAATGAACGCTATACGTATAGACACCTAGACTTAGCATCACTGGAAAAACTTAAACAAATGTATCTTATGCTAGTTTCATGACGTATTTTTGTAAGTTTAGGCCCAAAATTTGCTGAGACTGGAACAATAGGAGAATCCCATGGATGTTTCATCTTGGCAGCGTCTTTGAGGCGCGGTGCCTTTCAGCGAATCGATTTCACTTCTTAGGGTGTACAATCGGCAAGCGCGTCACACTGCAGTCAACCAAACAATGTCGCCACAGTTTTGTTTAAGTGAAATGGAAATAAGGCAAATTGGAAGAAAAAGGGAAAAACTGAAAAAGCAGAACGTAAAATAAACTTTGGAAAGCCATACAAAACAGAAAAGGAACGTTTTAATTTAGGATAAGAGGTGAAGGGAAAGCGTTGTAGCCTTAAACCGATGTGTCACGTCGGTGTTCAAACGTCTTAAGCTTCGGTGCCAGCACTACAGTCGCGGGCAGGGCACTCCATCGGTCGCTTACCCTACCCGATAACCAGACTTTAGCCGCCATCCTATCGGATCAAGGCATGCGAAGCTCCCTTGGATGCCCAGGAAGATTCGGCCGTGAAGCCGTAAGGAATAGGTTAGGTAATTCCGGAGCCATCTGACCACCTACAAGGCGATAGGTAAGAAGTAGCTGACTCAGGTGACGCCGATAGCGTGGGAAAATACCTAGAATAAGCGGTCTATCAGGATATGGCACACGTAGTAGCCCCCGCTCCCTCTTGGTGTCAATCTTCAAAATCCGCTCCACTGCCCTCTTGTGTTGCACTAAGCGAGGGGCTGCTTTGGACACAATACTGTAAGTATGGTCGGATGAAAAGCGTGTAGCTTTTAACCAACCACGCGCCCTTTCGGATTCCAGATGACCTGCTGATCAACCACAGAATTCTGTATCCCTAGTAAGCGGCCTGTGTAGAGTGTGTGCTCGACTTGCGATTCGATGTCAACGTGACACCTAGTTTGGCTTGCTGGGGTACGCGTGGTGCTTCATTGTCCCCTAAATACTTGAACGTTGTCGGACCACTGTTCCTAAGGCGCAAAACTATGTACTTTAAAATTTTATGGGTGGCAGTCACAAAGTGGACCAATCCCAGTGTTTATCAAGCGCACTCCGCAGTATCTGTGAGTCAGCCGGATCATCTACCATTCCCCAGATCAAAGGTTATCTGCCACATGACAGCGACACAACCGGCTTAGTAGGCTAGCGATTGACATACACGGTGATTAGCAGTGGACCAAGGAGTGGACCCTGCGGAACGTCACTTATTACCAACTGTCGAGTGGACAGTCTCGGGCCCCACCCGAAAGCACCTCCGATTACCCTCGAGGAAAGCTATCATCCACTGTAACGCATGCCCGGAGATATCATATAACTGTTGCTTACACAACAGGCGAGAAGGTGTGACCGTGTCGAAAGCTTTGGCAAAGTCAATGAGGTGCATGTCCACCGCCCTACACAGATCCAACTCGTCGACCCAGCACTTTCGCCATATAACAAATTGAGGAGGTAATAGTAGTCTTTACGAAAACTGTGCTGAGACGAATCTGGCAAGTCGACCGCCTTCAAGTGTGCTTTCTGTGCATCTCTTACTACCTTCGGCAGTAATTTGACCAACACACTAGTCAAACTGACCGAGCTGTATTTCTCATGAAGGCCTTTGCCGCCTTGAAACTTGGACATTGTACCACTTCCTTCCAGTCAGACGGTAAGGAGTAATAGATAAAGGACTCCTCGAACAAGCGTGCGATCGGCTCACAACGCTCAACTCTCGGTTCATACAACAACTTGAGCTGAATAGCATCTAACCCGAGCACTTTGGTAGGATTAATTTCCCGTTCTAGCAAGGGTCCCTGAGCCCCTGTAACGACGGTATCCGTAAGCAGTTAGTCAGACGGACTCTCCTCTCAAATTAAATAGCCGGAGGTCAAAGCCATCCATAATTAGACACCCAGTATTTAACTTCCGCGATCGTGACCTGAGATGACATTCGCATTGTTTTCTGGAGACCTATATACTAAAACAATGGATGGCTCTTTGGAGCTACGCACTTCAAACGAAATTGTTTCTGTAGCCCAATCCGATGAATGAAGTATGCACATTTTAGAAATAATTAAGGTAGGTTTGAGATAAAGCGCTACGCTTACACCACGATGCTCGAATGCGCGGTCCGCTTTCAGTAATGCTTAGTCTGGTTAGCCTACCTCACGGACCATACCGTCGCATGACAACCCACTTTCGGCAAATGTAAGGAGGTCGGGTCGTCGGTGGTCCACCAGAGCGCTGAATGCACACATCCCTTTTCGCAAGCTACGCACGTTACTGAAATCTACCTGCAGAAACTCGGCACTGTGTGCCCGGGATAGTGGCCATTAAAACAAGTTTTCGCGGGGTAGCGTTAGGCCGAAGGCTTCATCCGAAAACCCACCAACTGAAGACCCTTCTCCCCAGTATCACGACGCGCCATAACCTGTTTATTAGCCACCTTGTGCTTTAGTCCATTAGCCAAAGCATCTGATCATGCCTCCATGAGCGTGCCTCGCATAGTCGAGAATAAAATATTTATTTATTTATTTATGTATTTAGTTGTACACTGACCCCAGGACCAATGAGGTTGAAAGCAAAGCGCAGGGGGTGCCTGGCGCTCTTCAAGAGCCTAAAGAATCGCTTGCATAAGACGAGGACGGGGTTCAGCTCGCAAACTTGTACGTTACTGAATATTGTGTGCTTGCTAATTGTTACCTAAGGGGAACCCGATGGGCACTAAGTTAATAAAACGAAGTGAAACAGTGTTGGAGAACCTCCATGGTACCCTCCGTCGGAAGGGTAGCAGAGAGCTTAAATACGCTCCTAGCTATGGTGGTACATTCGGCAAATAAGCCGCCGCAACGAGGAGTGTTTACTGCTCGTGTCACCGAACCAGTAGGGCGCACGTACGCAGTAAGTTTCCAAGGTGCTTTGGAAGCACATACAATGCCTGAAGCGGCAAACCATTAAACTTGCAGACAAAGGCAATGGCTGTATACCACCTGTCGGACTGACCATAGCTGAAGTCGCTACGCTTTTTAAAACCCTCGTTCGCCTTAATTCGGTAGCTTTAGGGTCACGGACTTCTACTTCAGTAAGGGGGCTAGTGAAGAACACAAGCTGAGGGGCTAAAAATGGAAGAAATCCATTCCGTGGCTGTTGATAGAATCGAACTTTATGAGATTGCTGTATTACAAAAAGCTACAGTTGCCTTTTGGCTGAGAGGTCCCAATGTCCTAAAGATAGCCGCAATTCGTCCGAATTTCCTACAATGGCAATAGAGATTCTGGGTTATATAACTTAAAAATCAGTGTTACGAAATCGCTTGCGACCCATGAACACCGATACTTGCTGTCCCGGCAGTCGGAGAATATTTAAAGAACCCTTTCGTGCGATGCCACAAGCGTGTGTTGCGTTGGAACTAAACCACTACATAGCCCATGTAACCATCATGGCAAATATTACACTGCCTTCTGTCCGATGAGTAGGTAATATAATCTAGGCACTCCACCTTACGGCACGGCATTGCCGAGTCAAATGAATCAACAGGACAGCTTCTTCTTGCCATTTCTACCATAATAATACAAACAAGGAAAAGGAATAGTTCAATAAAGGGAGTAAGAGCATTGTGCACCGGTTTGCGGAAATCGACTAGGCAATCGATGCAGGTGCAGTCAGCTACTAGAGAGAGAAATCAATGCGTACTGATAACAACTCGCGAAGGGTGACCGGTGGATATTCACAAGGAAAAGTAGCAACCTCGCTTTCTCACGTAGGAGACTAGTTTGATTTGTGCTGGATTCGAGCGATAAACAGGTTTCAGTATCCTCGCAAGATCTCCAAGCGGTGATATATTGGGCACTACCAAGCCTATTTAAATCACATTAAACTGACAGTCAATGTTTCTGTTCAGTGTCATTTAACACGGTTTCCAGAGAATGCTTTCGAGCGAGAAAGCTCCAAAGGTGAAACAAGACAAACACAGCGTGACAACGACACACGTCATAACTTACCAGTATGTTAGGACTTCCGAGCCCGTTTGGATCACAAAAAACTGACAAAAGCTAACTTTTCTGTTCCATGTTAGTCATGTACTGTTCCCAAGCAAAGAGTACAGGAAAATGCTCGAACGACGTAACACGACAACACGGTGTGACCTGGAAATAGCGAACATTGCTTGGCGTTTGATACATTTTAATAATATTTGTTGCCCTTGCATGGGCCACAATGTTCAAAGCTTAAAAATTGCGTGGCAAAAGTATAGGTCCATATGCATTTTCCTTGCAAGTATTAAAAATCGATGATCGTTAGTCGAAATCCGTTGTCGTCCATGAAACTTGTTCTGCCATGAACGGTACCACTCCTCCTACTTTCCGTTGTGTTAGTATCATTGGTGCAGTCTAAAATCGGGATTTTGTTATAATTTCGTCCTATCTGTCGGAATGGTGGTTAAAAGACCATATTAGATTATCATTGTTATAGTCTGCTACTGAGGAGATGCGCTCGGCTGAAGGTCGTCTTGGTCTCCGTCGTCTCTCCCGCCAGACCGCAGTGTGAGTTGGA
>CALYDF020008213.1:0-11844 GCA_944474145.2 Dicrocoelium dendriticum | reverse complement strand
TGAACTCCGTTGCGATCTTATAGAGGATACGGTCAGCACGATATAGCATTCATTTTGGTGGGTCTGTCTACCTTCAAGTAGCGTCGACGCCTGCTTGGTGGCGGTCGTTTATCGCTCTCACTCCTCCAAGCTTGAGATGGATTTCTATTTGGCATCCGCATTAAGGTGGGTGGTAAACAAAATATATAGTTAACAGCATGCGGTTCCGGATTTGCCTGTCACTGTATTTGGGAATCAAGCGCATACAAGGCGGTGGCTGGACGGTAGTCCGTTCCACACTGAGCGCATGGAAGCACTCGTGGAGCCTTACACGGCTCCATTGACCGTGCACCCTTTCCCCTCCAACAACGATACACAGTCTCCTGGAACGAGTAATCGAGGTGCTAGGCACCTTGTCGACATGCACATCAAGTGCAGACACACCACCGGGGATGCCAAACAACAGCCAATCACTCGAAATGACAATATCAAATAATGGTTATCGAATAAATCATACAGATATACGGACTTAACACGTCCCTAAATGTGCATAAGAAATAACTGCGTTATCAACAAGATGCCAGAAAAGGAGATTTAAAATACGCTGCAAAAACAAAAAGATTAACGAATTTAGCCACAATCTGCTCAAGTGACGTAATTATACAGGAATTTATTCAGACAGACATCAATATTACTTAACAAAGTAAGCATTACAAAATATAGCAAAGCAATCACTTGCAATAAAATATACACTGCGCTCCATCGAAGTCGAGCCTATGTTGCTGTAACACATGCGGTCGAGACTGACTGAGTCAGGCAGACCTAGTGGGCCATGAGCGTGTCCACTAGGGGCCAACTCCGAAACGATGACTCGTCCCGCAGAGGACGTAGGCACAACCGGCGCAGGATTGGTAAGTAGGTTGCATTCGATTTCCTAACCGCGTGCTTGCATGCTGAGTCTGTTTATTTTGTGTGGTGGGTTTGCTGTATTGTCCTAATGCATTTTTATCCCATATTAATGCCTACCTGGTCTATTTTCTATTAACTTGCACACGTCGCTCCAGTTAATTGTAGTTAACTTGGGTGACATTTCCGCTATTCGGCATTTTCTTATCTTCTGCCATCTTGAACTTAGAGCGGATGTTTTGGCAACCAATTTATTTCATATGCTCATTTATTGAAGAGTTAGGTCACCCTATCTGCATGCATTATTCGATTCATCTTATTTGATATCGTCGTCTCAAGTGATTGGCTGTTGGTTGATATCCCCGGTGTGGTTGAGCTTGATGTGCATGTTGACAAGGTGCCTAACTGTCTAATACCCACCACCTCGTCCATGCAGGCTCCAGGAGACAGTTGGTCGTTGGTGGAGAGGACTGGGTGCACGGTCCTTGTGGTCGTGCTAGGCTCGAGGAGTGGTTCCATGCACTCAGTGTGGAGCGGACCACCATCCAGCCACCGCCTTGTGTGTGCTTGTTTCTCTAACTAGAGCGTGTGTGCTTTTGCCTGTGAAGGAGTGTGGGCCGAATCCATTTGTGAAACTTGGTTCCCATGTACATGCCACCCGGTATTATTGCTTCGGGTTTACATTGGATAGGGGGTGTGTTGTTGGAGCTGTGGGTGGTGCAGCGTATGCCATCCATGGTCCCTCTGTAGGTGCAGAGGTCCTGTGGCTGGCCACAGTGACAGGCAAATCTGAAACCGAATGCCGCCAACCATGTTTGCCATTTTCCTTGGCTAATTGGGTTGAGTTATCTGAACTCTTGGCGGTAAGTGATCTGACTAAGTGGCTGCTCTCCTGTGTTTGCTTAGCAGATGCTGCTTTAATCCGGAGCTCGGAAGGAAGGCTGCTGCCCGCATACCATCTATCCACTACCATTTCTGACATTTGTCCAGCTTGAAGGACCACTTCACTGTCCTCAGGCCACATCCCTTATAGTTCGGCTTTCGGTGCAGCATCGAGATTGATTGCGCTACGAGGTTTTCCAGGATGAGGGTATCTCAAATGTACCGCCATTGTTCCTGGTCGGGAGTGATCGCTTCGCGCTCATCATCACTTCCAGCCTATGGAATACCGTGTACAAGGATGGTACTGGCTATGGATTCCTTTCGGTTTTCCTCCAAGTAGTGTTTCTCCTCTCTGCGCTCGCTCCACGGAATATCCGGAAATAGGCGGATAGAACATGAACCCATTCTGAAAAGGAGCTGTCAATAACAGCACAGCTTCTGCTTCATTGGCAGAAGTCAACGCAACTCGAAGAAGCCTTGGTTCCTCGTAGTATTGTTACTTTGGGTGACGGGTAACGCGCGTCAAATTGACAAACTATAGTCTCACATATGGAGTACCACTGGTTCACGTCATCGAGTTGTTTTCCTTTTAAGGAATTTGACGTCGACTCTGGAACGTTATTGCAGGTTACCGCTGGTATACAACCTGCAACTCTGGTTAAGGTCAAACGACTAGCCGGTCTGTATGCAGTTGATGGAGGCTGTTTGGGTACAGTTTCGTCTTCTTCATTTACTATGGGTCTAGTGGGAGTGGCCAAAAATATAAGTTTTCGGCCACCTTTGGCAGCAACCAAGTACCAACCACCACTGCTGTCGAAGCACTCTTGAATTTTCGGAACCATTTAGAGGGTGGACGAGGCCCTGACTGTGTTCATTTTACTCGGACTGGCGGTGGTTGTTTCAAATAGATTTGAGCAACTGGTGGTATTAATGTTGAATGCCACAGATGATACATTTTTAGCGCGCTGCCTAGCCATCTTCCTCACTTTTAATGCGGGACCTGATGGGAATGATTGGGATTTATTCTCTGTCACCCTTTCTACAAATGAATTGTTTTGGGTGTTCCTCATTTGTCCAACCACTGTCACCAGTCTTTCGTACTTTTACGATAGTTTATGCACAATCTTTTCCAGTGGGATGACTATACATACTGAACAGAACCACAGTGAATCTGTTTTACTAATGTGTAGCTTCAACTGGTTCACTGTGAGCGCGGAATATTTGCGATGGAACTTGCCTTGGTAACTGCTAGACTGGATGCTAATCCGTACAATTTTATGGTATGAAGGAAGGCAACAAACTACTGTCGACCTGGATGCGGTAACATGGGCTTTTGCTTGGTCGCCACAACCCATTTCGTCAATCGATGATATTCCCGTAGAGGCCCGGGCGCTTTTGGTTTTCTGCTGGTCGCGCGTGCGCTGCACTGGATGCATGTTCAAGGTCATCATGTTGTCTGCGTCTGGCCCAGGCGGGGCAGGTTTAAGCGGTTGGATCGTTCAAGCGGCAAACAGAGCGACTGAGCGGTTGTGTACGAAGGGTCAAATGCACGAGCCGTAGTAAGAAGGTCACTCGGGTAAACGAACTGCTGTAATCTGATAAATGTCTAACTGGGTGGGTACATTAAGGTCGCGCAAGGAGAAGGATGAACTAATGGGGAAGCAGAGAAGTAGACGTTTCGTGTGTGTGTCTGGGGTTGTGTGCACGTGACTAGACTAGCCGTCGAGAATGTTGACAGAATACACAACATCACCTCTCCGCTTAATCATATGATGCGTCGAAACTATATCGATTCGGTCGTCTTTGTTCTCTGCTTGTCCTGCGGAGCTGCGGGCTTCGCGTAGTTTCGGCAGTGAAGGTTGGTGGCACATGCTCCGTACTTGTGCATAATCCCCGGGTGTTGACTGTGTGACTATCCTTCAGTCGGTAAGTGCCTGGCCTACATGCACGCGTTCTTCCTATCGGATCTGATAACGTGGGTTGTCCTTTTGATGCAGCGTTTGCCTTCACGCGCACGTATGTTCCGGGCTGGAGCGGAGTAGTAAGCTTCTGGTAAGTGGTCTGATATTGATGACGACGATTTAACCTTGCGTTTCGTACGCACGATACCAGGGTGGCTTTCATGAACACATAGTATGATCTTATGTATCAAGCTCCGAGGAGCCACAAATCTTTCTCCACGCATTAAACATCCATCTATAAATGAAAGTTCGTGACGCCACACGTAGTACGGACGAAACTCGCCTGTGATCTTGTTATTTTGTGGCCAACCGTTTGGCAGCAACCCTTGGACGCGGCAGTGTGTCTCATCTTCCTGACTCGCCTACTGGAGTTCTTCCTTACTCAGGGCTGAGATGGAAGACACCAGTAACCTCTCATTGTCATCTTCATTATTTTCAGTTTCCTTGAGTGGCAGTCATGAGATCCCATCCACTACCTGGTTTTCGCGTTCGGGACGGAATTTAATTTGAAAAGCGTAGGTTAACAATAGTGTATAGCAGCGATGTATCCGAAGTGGTCTGATGCAATTTGTTCCCCGAGTAAGTAAGCTATTTAGCGCTGCGCGGTCTGTACGAAGAGTGAAGTGTCTTTCGAACAAGAACAAATTCCACTTCTCCCAGGCCCAAACGCAGGCAAGAGCTTCTTTTTTCCCAGCAGAGAAAGAAAGCTCTGCTGCCGACAATTTCCTGGAAGCGTATGCAATAACTCTTTTATGACCATTTTGAATTTGGGATAGTATAGCACCTAACCCAATGTTTGGCGAGCAGTCCTCTCTGTTCAATGCTCGTTTTCAATGTCTGCAGCTGGTCAAGCGTGATTCCTACCAGTTCATCACGTACGCGGGCGTAGTCAACCGTGAATTCCAACGTTTTCAACTTGGCTCACTCACCGAGCACGAATTCAAATTCCTGCTTTTCGTCTCTGGCCTCCAGTCTCCACGCGACGCCGATATCCGGACGCGCCTCCTGTCCAAACTACAACTGGATAGCTCAGTTACACTCCAGAACCAGCTCGAGGAGTGTCAAACGCTGCTGAAATTGAAGCACGATTCTGCCATGATCCAGAACGCCGCCGCACCTGGTATGGTCCACGCAGTCACTGCACCGAGGGTGCAATCGTCGGCGCGTCCCACCCAATCCGACCGAGCGAAGTCCCCACCCTACGCGTGCCGATTCTGCGGTGCCTGGCATTTCCACCGGAACTGTAATTTCCGCCAACGTCGTTGTCAACGTTGTGGCAGGGTGGGGCACCGGAATGGTTACTGCCATCCCACATTTCCCAAGGGGCCCAAAACTGGGCTAGCCCTCAACCGCAATCCAAAGGAGAGGTACCGACCCAGACGCACACCCAAACCTGGTCCGCCTGGCAGCACCCTGAGCCTACAGGCCACGTTCCAAATCAACGCTGCGGATCGGAGAAAATTCGTCCACGTCTTGAGCAACGCTCAGTCGGTCCGATCTCAGTTGGACGCTGCGTCGGACATCACGACCATCTCCGAGGATCTCTGGCGATCCCTTGGCAAGCCACCGTTCGAACCGACCTCGCAATCTGCTACCAGCGCCTGTGGTGGTCTCGTGCAGCTAACTGGGTAGCTGCACTGCTCCCTCTCCTTCCGGGGCGCCAAGTTCAACGCGGTCGGCTACATCACGAAGGCGAAGCTCAACATGCTTGGTCTCGGCTGGCTCGAAACCCTTGGCTTGGCCGACTTTCCTCTTCGGGCCATCTGCAATGCGGTACATCGACAGTACCGAACGACCGAACCGAAATAACATCAGACAATACGCCCCGGCGTTCCAGGATTGTCAACAAGCCTCAAATATGCCACGAAACCAATCACTAATTCCTTGGTCTCCGCCAGCAAAACCGTGGTCCCGAGTGCACATTGACTACGCTAGTCCCATCGATGGCATTTCCTATCTGGTCGTGGCTGACGCCTATTCCAAATGGCCGGAAGTGGTTGCCGTCAACCCACCAACCGCATCCGCCACTCTGGGTTGTCTCCAACGAACCTTCAGTCAACATGGCCTTCCCGAGATTTTGGTGTCCGACAACGGTACCCAGTTTACGTCTTCCATCCTAGAAGACTTTTGTCGCCGATACTGCATCGAACACCTCCACTCACCGCCTTACCATCCCCTGTTCAATGGTCAAGCGGAGCGATTTGTCGACACTTTCACGAGGGCGCTTTGGAAATCTCGCGGGGAGGGGACCGTGAATGAGTGTCTTCAAGCTTTCCTGCTCTCTTACCGGTCCACACCGAGTCTAGCAAAGCCAGGATGCCAGTCACCAGCTAAAGCATTGATGGGCCGCAAGCTACGCACCACCAACGAAGCCCTCATTCCGACTGAGAAGCCACCTACTCACTCTAGTGCCTGCACCAAGCACAAAGAATTTGTCGTTGGAGCCCCGGTCTACGCTCGCGATTATCGAGCAGGTCATCCACGTTAGATCAAAGCAACAGTGACGGCCAGGCGAGGTGAGATGCTGCATGATGTCTCCGTGCACGATGACACGTGGGTTCGCCATCGCAATCAAATTCGTCCGCGCCAGGGAGAACCCTCCACGCCAGCCAGCTCTCCTGTGCGCCTGCCGCTGCACATACGGTTGATACCTTTGGATTGGCTACCCAACGAGAGACCACGGTCGAAGCCGCTCAATCGCCGCTGCGTCTGGAGAACCCGCCTTGCGACGAACAGGAAGAATCCGGAGGTCGCCGAAATCCCTCCAGGTCAATCCTCGTCAGAAGCTGTACGCTTTCTCTTCAAAGGGAGGTGTTGCGGGCCCGTCAAATGTCCCCGCAAAAACGCGCCAGTAAACGCCGTCATAATGGCTGTGGAAAGCGGGGTCCAATTCCTCCCCACAGCGTAGCAGTGTTCAGCCACTCCGAGACGCGGCCCAACTGCGCACCTGTTGACAATGCTCTTTTACAAACTACCACCCGTCGTGGTAGCTAGTTTCCCTAACTTAACGACCCATAGCATTGGCTGTGATTTGCCCTTTGTTGGTCGTAAAAGAGCCTACGGAGGACAACCTGTCTTGCTTCTTCTTCGCCTTAGTTGGGAGTCGGTCGATCACGTGGTTTTGTGGGCGTCGTTAGCCGGGCAACGTTCCCGTCTAAGTCACTAGTGCGCGTCTACCGTAACCCCCTCTCGTGTGCGTCCGTTCCGAAGGCTCGGCATCTACCCGAGTACGTGCGGTTAGGATCGTTCTCACGCTCGTTAAATTTCCGTTTCACTCCGGGCTAAGCTAACGCCATCAGGTCAGCGCAAGTCCGTTCGATTGGCCAGCGTTCTAAGCCGTTACCGTAGGCGTGCTCCAACCATACATGTGACAATCTTCTCAGGCATCTACGCCAGCATAACAGAGGCGTTCCCTCAATTATAACAGGTCTATCCAGTCGAAGGTCTTTGAGAAATCGAGAAAAACTGCATCAACTCATATGTCATTGTCTGCTGTTTAACAGTAGTAGAATCAGCAGTCTAATAAATAGACATAGAGCCAACCACACAAAATTTAGTGGATGCCAGGTAGAATCACCGCAACATCTTCAGTATGGCGCAGTAGTTTCAGGTGAGCAACACATTTCAGCTATTGTGCCGCAAAAAAGAGTGTAAACCTTATTATGCTTGGACTCCGTAGGGATATTTCTGCGGTGGTAAAAGAGATCCAAAGAGCGCGTGAAGATCCAGGTCTTCATAGAGTGCTAATACAACCGATTTATTGCATGGAACAGATCATGGTCTTCAGCATGAATCTGTAGTGTTAATCAATGTTTTGTAGTGGGTCGCCGCTGAGTGCATTAGCCAGGGAAGATCGATAGCCCTGCTGAACCGAAAGGGTAGAGAATTTATTTGTATCTCCTTGACTACTTTGTTCTCGGAGACCCCCAGAAACACATGCAGATGTTCACATAAACAAGAGCATGGTCCGAGTCGAAGAATGTGGACCAGATGGATCTGCAATCTTTTACACTAGTGTGCTACGTCTAACCACTTGTGCTGTGGTCTAGCTAAGACCATGTCTGAGTAGCAGATGGTGAGCACCAAGTGGAAGAACGTCCCCTCGAATGCCTGAAGCTGATGCTTGCGAAACAAACTGAAAGTCTTTGCAAAACAGACCGAAAACCCAACAGCCTGAGGGTTATGCGCAGGACAATCTGTGGAACGCCTCGCCACGTATTCCTTCCTCCTCGCTTACCTTAGAAGGTACGCGTGTAATAAATTTGCCCACAGCTGTCTCTTGCGTTGTAGAAATCTCTTGGTTACAATAGGGAAGTTCTTCACCCTTCAACTTCATTACTTGATAATGACACTATCTTTTGGTCATGGGTGTCGGAGGTGCAACACTTAACACTGATTGAACCTACGGAAAGGACACAACATTCCACTCTTCGCAATGTAGTAGAGACCAGCATAGAAGATAAATAAATAAATAAATAAATAATTTATTCTCAGTTTCATAGAGACACACCGACGTACGGCGCAAGTAATTCCGTTGTTACCGTTGCGGGGAGAATCACTTGTTCCCGACTGACTGTCCACACATTCATTCATTATACAGATTTTGTGGAAAAATGGGTCATATTCAGCAAGTGTGTCTTTCCAAGCGGAAATTATTTGTCCAGGAACAATCTAAGGCTACAAACTGCATTACTGATGAATCGCACCAGAATTGGATTAACACCACAACCGTTTTTAATCGCACCATTACAGCAGAAAAACTGTTTGTCGTATCCGTCAAAGTAAACGAACAACCGGCAGAGTTTGAAATTACTGCCGCTTCCGCGGTCACTTTGATCCGACCAGACGCCTTATCCCAACTTCCGAAGCTGTGTCCACCGAACATACAGTTGCGATCCTACACGGGATAGATGGTGAATGTGCTTGGTACCTACAATGCACGCATTTCTTACCGTAATTCCACGAGTCATATGTGTGTGTACGTTTCTGGAGGACCGGGTCCGAACATCCTGGGCCGCGATGGAATTAAGCGCCTTCCTGGCATAATGTCGAACGTCAACCTGGTGAAAGACAATCCGCAGTTATCCGAGATTTTGCAGAAGCGTGCAGTTTTATTTGATCAGCCGAGACCTGGACTTTTAAAGAATTACAGTGCACATCTGGTATTGAAGCCACAGACAAAACCGCGGTTCTGGAAAGCTCACACTGTTCCTTATGCCCTCCGTGATAAGGTCGAAAGTGAACTGCGCCGACTCCAGTTGGAAGGTACCTTTGAACCCGTCCAGTATTCAGACTGGGCAGCCCCCATTTTGCCAGTATTGAAGAGTGATGGTACGATAAGAATCTGCGGGGATTACAAGGTTACGATAAATCAAGCGTTAGAACTAGACCGATATCCGCTACCAAAGATTGAAGACATTTACGCTTCCTTTTCCTGTGGTGATCTACTTACAAAACTATATCTGAGTCATGCCTACCAACAAATTGAACCCGATGGGGAATCACGCACGTACACCACCATTAGTACTCATCTCGGATTATTCCGCTATATACGCATGCCTTTTGGAATAAGCTCGGCTCCATCTATTTTGCAACGTATTATTGACTCACTCGTGAAAGATATACCAAACACATGTGGGTACTTAAATGACATTTTAATTACTGGACGAACTACCGCCGAGCACTTACATACATTGGACGTCGTCCTGAAGCGATTATCGGATGCTGGTTTGGTTCTAAAAAGAGCAAAGTGTGGGTTCCTTGTTCCGTGTGTACAGTATCTTGGCTATCGGTTGTCACGTGAAGGACTGTGCCCACCGGAAGAAAAGACAAAGGCACTACTTGAGGCACCAGCACCCAAAAATGTTCATGAATTGCGGTCGATCCTCGGTGTTGTCACTCAGGTTTCTAGGTTTATACCATCGGCAGCAACTCATCTGCATCCGCCTCACCAGCTGTTACGTAAAAACTAAAGCTGGAATTGGAACAATACTCATGAAAATGCATTCAAAGTGGTCAAGAAGCTCTTAGCATCTACAGATGTTTTTGTGCATTATGATCCGCAGAAGCCTGTTGTTCTTTCTTGTAATACCTCATCTTACGGTCTCGGAGCTGTTTTAATGCACAAATTACCGAATGGCTCTCGACGTCCCATTGCTTATGCTTCACGAACCCTGACACCATCAGAACGGAACTACTCTCAACTTGATCGAGAGGCAGCCGCTGTCATCTTCGGCACCACTTAATTTCACCAATATTTACTCGGGCGACCTTTCGTGATCCATACGGATCATAAACCTCTTGTTTTCCTCCTCGGCCACGAGAAAGGTATTCAACAAATGGCTTCACCTAGAATGGTACGTTGGTCGCTTATTGTTTCTGCGTATACATACGAAATTCAGTACGTTCCAGGCAAACGGAATACCACCGCTGATGTTTTTAGCCGGCTTCCCTTACCAGAGACACCATCGAAAGAATTTATCCCACAAGAGCTCGTAAACCTGATCCAGCATTTTAATGATTCCCCAGTCACATGTACAGGCATACCTCAGGAAACTGACAGAGACTCTGTTCTATCCTTGGTCAAGCGCTATGTCCAAGTTGGGTGGCCGGACAAGACCCCCAAAGAACTCATGCCCTTCCGTAACAGGATGTCTGAACTCAGCCTCCAGAATGGATGCTTGTTGTGGGGCGCACGAGTTATTATCTCCAAGAAATTTCGGTCACGTATCCTTGACGAACTACATGATTGACAAGTTATTCATGGATAGTCCATTAGGTCTCAGTGGCCAAGTAGTAATAACTTTTGACTACGTGTGTTATGCAGAGTATCCATCTGAACACTTGGAACCAACTCATACCATCACACGCTACCACGTATTGAAAGAACTCGCCGACGCAGCTGCTTGGGAATTCTCAAACAAAAGTCCCCTTGTCAACGTTTGGGCAGAGTTCGTTAATAAACTCAGCGACATCGTCAACAAAGCATCAGAGACCAAACCCCGTCGTCCCGCGAAGATGTCTTCAATTCTAAGGAGTAGGACTCGCAAATGCCTGGCGATAAGGGATGTAGCATGGCGTGCCTACAAGATTTACCCAGACTCAGAGAATTGGGGAAATTTCCTGGCCCATCGCAACCATTGCACTGCACTTGTCCGTGAGGACAAAGTAACTTATCAACAGTGCCTAGCCAAAAAGTTCATGGCAAACAACAAACTGCTGTATAAGCATGTCAGTAAGCTTCGTAAAGTGAAGTATGGAATACTCCCACTATTCACGACAGGCGGTAGAGTACAAAGCGCCGAAGAAGCAGCTAATGCCCTGCGGCTGCAATACGCCCCAATTTTTGAACTCGCAACATCTACCTGTCCCATAATATCAAGCTCATTTCCGACACCTTTGGTTACAAATGTTATTTTCAACCCATTAATTGTGCTAAGGAAGTTACTCTCACTGCGTGAGCATAGTTCTCCGGGAGCAGACAACATCCGCCCGAAGGCACTGAAGGCTGTGGCCACCAAGCTAGCTGAACCACTGTCACAGTTCTTTCAAAGGTGCTTTGATGAACAACAAGTCCCCACTATGTGGAAGTGTGGCATTATAACCCCTATTTTTAAAGGCGGTAGCCGTTCCGATCCTGCAAACTATCGTCCAGTGACTCTCCTCCCTGTGCTCGCGAAGGTGATGGAAGCAGTCGTCGCTGAGAGTTTAATGGACTACCTGGAAAAATGCAACATTTTGGTACCGGAACAGCCTGGCTTCCGTCAACACCGACCATGCACCAACAACCTACTTATTGCACGAGGTAGTTGGACGGAAGTGGCCGATGATGCGGTCGGAGTCGACGTCATGTATCTGGACTTCTCCAAAGATTCGACCGCCTTGATCACCGCATCCTACTTCAACGGCTAAAGAGCTACGGAATCGGAGATCCTGTACTTGCTTGGATTGGCAACTTCCTTTACCAACGAAAGCTTCAAGTACGTGTCAGAAGATCACTCTCTAACCCAATTGAGGTGGAATGTGGTGTCCCACAAGGCTCAGTGCTGGGACCGCGTTTATTCCTGGTGTTTATCAACGACCTTGCAAGAGTCATCTCCTAAAACTTCCTGCTTTT
>CALYDF020008212.1:0-11830 GCA_944474145.2 Dicrocoelium dendriticum | reverse complement strand
TTCCATGCAGTCAGTGTGGAGCGGACTACGGTCCAGCCACCGTCTTGTGTGCGCTTGATTCCCCAAATACAGCGTGCTTGTGTTTGACTGTGAAGGAGTGTGGGCCGACTCCGTTGATGAAACGTGGCTCCCAACCCCATGCCTCCCGGTCTTATTCCTTCGGGTTTACACTGGATATGGGGTGTGTGGTTGGAGCTGTGGGTGGTGCAGCGCAAGCCACCCATGGTCCCTCTGTAGGCGCAGGCGTCCTGTGGCTGGCCACAGTGACAGGCAAAATCCGAAACCGGATGCCGCCAACCATGTATTTCCTTCATGTATTGCGGCACAATAGCGGAGCTGTTTTCCCACCTCTAGCTGACGTGTGTAATGATAATGATGATGATACTGGCAGATCGTGAGAGCTGGGCCGAATCCGTAGACAGTGGACATGTGATTCACTAACTTCGTTAAAACCTTTGACACTGTCCCCCGCTCACAGTTCTCACTAAAGCTGAGAATTTTATCAGATATCTCGCCGTGCCCCTCAATGAGTGTCAGGTTTTCTGGATGGATAGGAACAGTGTATACGTGTGACAAGCAATCTTTCGTTTCGACAAGCTGTCCTTAGCGGCAAGGCTCTGTCAAGGGGCCGCTGGTGTTCGCAGTCTACGTAATTGCATTGTCGGGGGAGCTTGAGGTGCCCTCGCTCTCATTTGCTGATAAGCTAAAGCTCTGGAATATAGTAGATATTCCTAGAGTTCTTAATACTTTTCGACGGTCGCTGGATAGACTGAGAATTGTCTGTTTTGTACTTGTTGTCTATAAACCGAGCAGTGTTCAGTGCTGCCTATTGAAGAGCCTGATTCCTCCGCAAATTAGGACATCGATAGGAGCGTCATTCCTCACATGATTGATTAAGTTGATCTAGATGTCGTCCACTGTCCCACTCTTCATTTTGGAGACAACTGGAAGAAGGCGGCTAAAGGCTAACAAAGGGTTCCGGATGTTGTGGTCTACCCGTGGTTCTTTCGGGGCTGACTGCTGACATGTTTGTGAAACTGTTCTCAGCTGTCGTGTGACGCCATCTAGAATATGGTGAATAGGCCTGTCCACCCTGCTATGTCCAGGACATAATAGCACTAGAACGGGTGTTGCGTATCGATACTAGGTTGGTCGAGGGGTTACGAGGACAAATGTACTCCGAGCACCTACTTAGTTTAGAGCTGTATTCAATGCATTACCAAAGGATTAGAGGGGACCTAATCCTAACGTGCCGTATTTTAACTGGGGAGGTTGGATTAGATTTGTCTTGGCCGTTTAGTCCTGCTAGATTGCCTTGTCTCCGGTAGCTGAGATCAGACTGATATCTCTAGGATAACCGCATTTCCAAGGTAAGATTTTCTTGAAAATTGAGACTATAACGGATCACCTCCAGTCTGTTAGGACAGCTTGTTGCTCTTACGGATAAACTAGTAAGCTGTGCAATTCATCTACAAGGGCAAGGTCTTCCGAATTTGTAGAGGGCAGAACGGAGTCTGTCCGCTTCTGCGGCCTTTGTGGCGAAGGCAAATAACTTAGAGGCAATTGAGGTCGAACGTGAGCCCCCATCAACATTGGGACTATAGGGACGCGGCTCCAGTCTGTTGGGATAGTCTCCTGCTCCCACAACTTCAATAGTATATTATGTGCATCATCCACCAGAGCTGGTCCCTCGAATTTGAATAGCGCTGAAGGAAGTCTATCTGCTCCTACGTCGTATTCATTTTCAACTGTAGAACGTTTGACTTCTGTGCATGATGTCGGATCTAAGCGATCGGTCCAGTTTCCCAAGAGTTTTCACAAGCATATAGTATCGTTGCCACCAAGTCTCTTGCTGCCCGTTTCTTGTATCACACGGCAAATCACGCGATCATTGTCATAGGCAGCAGCCATCTCCATCTGGGATACACAATGAAAGAACCAGGCTTCGCACTCTCTCTTCAAGCTAGCACTCAGTTTCACTCTGAGGTCTTTGCGAGTCCGATTGTATTCGATTCCATCCGGAACGCGTTGGAAACCATTCTAGAAGTTCCATAGACCGTATAGAGACCCAGTGTCCAGGTTAGCTATTTGATTTACGATATGGAAACATGCCTGCTGCTAATGGCGTCCGTCGGATATGCGACCAGTGATCTTTAACCGTGATCAGTGAGCGTTTACTCAACTCGCATATCACCGTACTTTGATACTCGTTCAGAACATCTGGCTTCACCCATTGGCAAATATCAGTACTTTCGCAACGTCATTGTGGACGTCTGCCGGCACACACCTGTTGGTTGGCACATGCGATCGCATGCTTGGACTCTACACTCTGAAACTGCATCATATCCAGACAAATGCAGTGAGAAAGTACCGCAAATGTTGCGTGTGGGGGCTTTCAGAGTAAGCACAGAGCTGGAGTCTTGCAGGCGGGTTTCCGATAAACACGTTATCAATCGATGGCGTCTCTAGTGTTCGGGCAAGTGCTGCCTGTTGGTCAATCTGCAACCATGTGCGCACCTTGAAGCATGCCCGCCTTAGGGAGGATGCAGGGCCCCACATTTAGGCGGACGAATCGACATTGTCTGCTTGGTTGAACATAGACTTTTTGACTGGCCCGGAGCGACGCGCTGCGACTTCGAGTGAGTCGAAAATATAAGATAAGTAACTACTGAAGCAAACTGGAGAGAGTCGAGTAGTAGGCGTTGAAAACAAGAAGCTAAAGGTGAAGTTGGAACGGGACGATGAGAATTAAAATGCGCAAGATGGGGAATAAGAAGACGGGAAGGCGTGGGCATTAGCATCCTCATTTCTATCCACCTTGCTCAATGCAGCAGATAGAGCGCCGTTGATTATCCTCTTCGACGGCTAGAGTAGCAAGAGGCTGTTTGTGTATATGGTCCTTGTCACATCGCCCGGATTAGTACACTTAACCGTTCAACTCGTGTGACTTCTCGACGGCTGAATTATCTTTGACGGTGCTGTGACAGCCCGTAAACTATAGCAATATGCAGTTCGGCTTTCATCTTAGGCCGATAAATGACTGTTGCACGCCGTGCTGATTCCCACTAGTTGATGTTCATAATGGAACTTATCGTCCAAATTTGAGTCGCCGGGTAGATGAAGTTTTTCGTACATTATTTGATTGCATATCTCGGTATGCATTGATTATTCTTGCTATACTTAGTTGAGCAAAGTACCTGGGCGGCAAAAAGGCGCGAAGATATGGACAAGGTGACCAGCTAATAATGAAATAATGTGTCAGCTGTACGCCGTAACGGCGCTGCACTGCGGCGCGATCGCCACCATCATCATCATTAACAGCAGCACATCAGCCATTTGAACCGATGATTCGCTGCTATACAACCATGAGGACCTATGAAATAAAGAGTAAGAAGAGGGAGAGAAGGGGGACTTACCTGAAAACCTTAATGCCCTAAGCAAACACTCAGGGTCAAGGCGCCTACACCTTGTGTAGACAACATACCGTCACAAACAGCTGGCTATCGTGCAAAGATAAGGCGGCATCGGCGAGACAGCTTCCTTGCGGCTTTCACTGCCCCGCGTCATAATCAGCCATTACCCTGCAGATAATTCAGCACCAAACACACTTTAAACAGGCAATCCGATTAGGAGACGGCAGCAGACGCGCCACTGGTGTCTACTGCGAGCCATGTCCTTTAAAGTCTCGAGCCAAGCACAAGGCGAGTCACGTGGACTCCAGCCCGGAAGACGAGACGGACCAACGGCACCCAGTTTGGTCGTCAGTGACTTCATTTCCCGCTGTCAGGTCAACTTCTGTCCACCTCGACCCTTGCGCCACCCTACACCTGGCAGACTGAACAAGGCCCTCCTAGGTAAGCGGTGACCAAGCATACGTAGCACGTACCCGAGCCAACGCAAGTTATTCAGTGCTATATGTTGTTCTAGGGAGCTAGCATGATTATCATCACCTAGTATTCGCCTACGCACATAATCGTTGCGGACACGCTGGTGCCATCCGACACCAGAAATGCTGCGCAGACAACGATGATCAAAGACTTGAAGGCGCCTCAAATCTTCAGACCGAACGGGCCAAGTTTCACTACCATAGAGCAGAACGGCCCTCACTGTGGCCTTGTATACACGGCCTTTCAGACGGAGGGAAACTCCCTTCTGTCGCCAAAGATGACGCAGGTTCAAGAAGGCAGCTCTGGCCTTTGCAATGCGCGAGCTCACGTCAGTTTCTATGCAGCCATCGTTGCTGATGCAGCTGCCAAGATAAGTGAATTGATCAACCACCTCGAGTTCCTCGTTAGCAAGCTTCAAGGGGTCATCGAGTGGCTGGTGGCCCTGCAGCAACACTTTGCACTTTGAAGGTGCGAAGTGCATACCAAATAATGGAACCACTCTGGATAGGCCATTCAGGGTTGATTGTGCCGCCCCAACATTGTCGAAAAGCAAGACGATATCGTCCGCATAATCTAGATCAACTAACCTTTCACCAGGCAGCACTTCAGCGCCTACATCTTGAGATTCCGCAAGGGAACACTCCATGATAGAATCCACGACGAAATTGAACAAAATTGGGAAATCGGACAACCCTGTCGAACGCCACTTGTGGTCGGAAAACTATCCGATAGGACACCGTAGACCCTGACGCGGCATGTAGTGTTCGAGTATAGAGCACGAAGGATGTTCACATATTTCGTGGGAACACCTTTCCGCGCAAGTATTTCGAACAGAATCGATCGATCGACTGAATCGAACGCACTCTTGAAATCGAGGAACACAGCTATTGTCGATCTGCGGTATGCGTGGCGCTGCTCTAGCACCTGCCGCAAAGTGAATATATGGTCTATATAGCCACGCCCTGGGCGGAAACCGGCCTGCTCTTCCCTAATCCGAGATTCCCGTTCCGCAGTGAGGCGACGAACGATAATCGAGGCCAATAATTTTGTCACAGCTGGCGTTAGGCTAATACCGCTATGGTTAGAACAGTTTGTGCGACTGCCCTTCTTGTATATTGCCACTATAATCGATTCGTTCCAATTAGCCGGCACACTCTCTTCGTTCCAGATACGTTCGAATAGAGAGGTCAGTGCTTTGCAGAGGACCTCACCTCCATCCTTAAATAGTGCAGGTGGGAGGGAATCCCGGCCGGCTGCACGGAAACTATTAAGGGCTGTGATCGCGTTTTGAACCTCGGCTTCCGCCGGAGGCTCTAAACTAATCGTCCATGGCTCGTCCTGCATCACCTGAATAGAAAGAGGTCCGGGAGCAGGGGGCCAGCTGAACTGATCTTGAAAGTGTTCCATCCAACGAGCCATGCGGCGCCCCTTATTGTGTATCAGCGCACCCGCGCTGTCTCTGGTTGTGTCATTGACGCCTGGTTTTCTGAGACCAGTGGTGCGGATTAGCTAGAAGAGCTTGCGGTAATTGCCTACTGCTCCTGCCTCCTCCATTTCTTGAGCCCTACTTGTTCACCAGGCTTCCTTGTCAGCACGTAGGCTCCGGTTTAGTTCACGCCTAATAGCCCGTCTGGTCACATTGTGTTCAGAGCCAGCCGGGAGGTGTCTTCTAGATTCCAACAGGTTCACCGACCTCTCAGATATCCAGTGACTGGTGCGGTGACGATGGATAATGCCACAAGCAGATGCTCCTGCGTCGTGCATGGCGGCCGAAATCCTATTCCACTGAAGCTCAGTGTCATTAGGACGAACAGCGAAAGTTCGGTATACAGTGCTTCTTAATAGGCTTGCCTGACCGAGGATTGAGACAATTTCCGTTGCCAATCGTACGGGACATTTGGTGCGCTTCCCAATAAAGTTCATGGAGAAACGACAGCTTACCAAGGCATGATCAGATTCAACGCATGTACTCCAGTACGAGCGGCAGTCCCTGTTGGAACCACGCTACCTGTAACTTATGGCTATGTGGTCAATTTGGGTCCACCGCTGGCCAAATACAGCAGGACGCCAAGTGACACTTCGGCGTTCACTGTGTCTAAATGCAGTGTTACTAAGAAACAAGGTGCTCCGCACACAGTTGCAGCGGACGCTCGCCGTTGTCAGTCCGTTCGGAGTTAAGTCCATACTTACCACCCAGCTGAGCTTCTGCAGAGTTCAGGCGCCCTATTTATGCGTTCATATCCGCTGCAAGTACTATAATATCTGAACTAGTAGCACTGTGTAGTAGCGCGTTCAGTTGGTCTTAGAATGTGTCTTTGACAGCATCAGAACTGCAGTCGGTGGGAGCATACGCGGAAATCACGAACAAACAGCGTTTTTTACTACCTCGTGTATCAACCTTAGCTGACGTCGTCAAACGGGCTGCACATAAACGGCTTTTCATCGGAATCCAATCAACTAACGATGGCTCAGCCTTGGGGCTTAGAATGATACCTACACCAGCTTGACCCTTAAGTGCTGCATCGGCGTCTGCGGATGCGTGCAACCAATAACGAGAGGATAAGCCGGGTGCAGTTATTTCAATACTCCGTTAGAGTCATTGTTCCTAGTTTCGGACACACAACACACATCAACGCCCAGTCGGTCCAAGGTGCGTGCGAGTGCAGCCTGCTGACCTGTTTGGCTTAGAATGCGAACGTTCAATGTCGTCATGGAAACGGGATAGCGTGGCCTTATAAGGGACTTTTGCCGATAGGCGTCCGATAGGTGCGCGATCGCCACCAGTCGCGCGCGGACTGAGTATACTGCGAGGACCCCCACCCCTAAGCGGATTCGAACCAGGGACCTTATGGTTGCAAACCACGTGCGCAAACTGCTAGCCACCGGACCGATGGGGACGGGTGACAAGCTGGTATGTGTTTGAGACCACTAGATAGGCCATGTTTGTTATTGGAGATCCCAATTGGCACGACACACTCGCCTCGTCAATTCCACTTTGGAATCCGGTCTTTAGCGTCTGGCTGCTAGCTTTCTACCCCGATTAGCTTTACCCATCTTTTTGATCCCTTCCTTTGTACCCTACCGGCTTTCTACCTTGGCTTTTCTTGACGTTGTTAATTACTCTTATTAACGTGACGATGCGAGTCATGGTACTCGGCCCCATCACATTTTGACATCCGAATCATATATGTTCAATTGCAATGAATTGCAGCACAATCGCGCATTCAGTATTGTATTTCTATAATGCTCATTAGGTTTATTCTCCTCGCTTTGATTTAATGGTTAAGAAACCTGTTCACAGCCAGCTCTCTTGCCTTTTCCTCTAGAATTCAGGCTGCTATTTTTCATAGCTTCGCGGATTGGCTATGATTGCGGCAACCCTTTATCGACTTAGTGGCGTTATCTTTTGCTTATTTGTCATCCACTCAATGCACAAACTCATCTTCGGTCATAGGGATTATTCCTTTAAGACTTTTAATCAGCTGTCAAGTTTTTTAACGTTTTTGGTATTGGTGAGTTTGTTTTTGTCTTTTAGATGCCACACAGCTATTGCAAACGCTTTATTTGCTTTTGGCAACACCTATCCAATTGGCGAAGTTACCTACTTTGCACGGTACTGTTTTGTGTGTCACTCTCACTGCCTGCTTGGTAAGTCTTCCGTTCTGCAAGCCATTACGCCAGGTTGTTTTCCTGTTATTCTGGGGCATCTTTTTGTATGATCCATCTCTTCTGATCCCTGAAGCGATTGTTGTTCCTGCGTGGTTTAATCACACCTCCGTAAGTGCTCTCAACTTGCTTCATCGTTAATTTGAAGCATTCGGCCGGCATATGTTTGACCGCTTTTGATGGCCTACTATGGAAGCCAGCGTCTGCATTATTAGGCCCGTCAGCGACCACGCTGATAGCATTGACACTTGGATACAAGTTGTAGTGAGTTATGTGGCTTACTTTCACCTCTGCTCTATTAAGTTTTTGAGTTTTTTTGATTGTTGTATCATCCATCGTGACGAAACTGGACGTAAACGTGATGGTTTACACACCTACGCGACCCCCTGAGCTACGTTGAGTAGCACTTCCAAGTGCCTTCAGAGCCACTCACCCTAGGCTGGTCTGTGGTTAAGAACCAGACTAGCTGCCTCACAATCCTCTTTGGAGGTTAGGGGGAAGTCGATGTCTCTCTTCCCTTAAGACCTAGCCATGGGAGGCAACAGCTTTATGGGCTACAAGCTTGGATTTCGGTGAGGTGTGAGACGGCTGCGATCGCCGGCCATCGAACAACTAGGATTCTATTGTTGCTTCCATCAGGTGCAACCAGCGACTCGGTCGTGGCGGTGGGCATAAGATCATGTGTAATTGACGAACGGGACATGGGTGTTCTGCTAGTAGAAGTCGAGTAATGAAGTCAGTAAAGCCAATAGACAACAATAGCGAAGAGTGTATTATGATCCATGCATCGTCACCGGGCGTGCTGCTACCTAATTTCCCAGGTTGAATGAGAATATATTCTCAAAGGGCCCTACCTCGAGCATGTGGTCGAAAATCCAACTTACGGAGTAGAAGGGATTGATACGTGTCGAACACATTAGGGTCCCATGCCGAAGTAATAGCTTATACGCCCCTAGGTCCGTAAGCGTCACAGACCGGTGACTTTATCTCGTGGCGAGTCACAGCTGCCACGTTACAGTACCTCTAACTACCATGGTAATCTTTAGTAAGAAAGCACTGACCACGCGAACACCCATCACGTCATCAGGTACTGCCGTCGCTTGTCTGCTGTCGGAGACCTGCCTGTCCCGCGGCCAAACGCGGTCACTTTCCTATCCGCAACCTGGAGGTGCGCTCGTTGGAAAACAGCTTTCTCCTCAGGGACCGGCGGTGGTTGCTCTTAAGGCGCGAGGCAAATTCGCGTAGTCACTGCGGCTGCTGACACTATTTAAGTATATAAGTGCCGTTGAAATTCAAGGGATCAAGTGATCGCGTAATGTTCTCAATTGCTCGGCGTTGCAGGTTATTTTACATGTGAGGTATTTTCGTTTAGGTTTGCTGCTGATTCTAGTGATGCTAGTCCGATGTTTATAGTTTAGTTCAGTTGATCAACGTAGTGTGTTGGACCCGGCTGCCACGACACAAACCGTAAGAATGACAATTAATAACACCGGTAGGATAGTGGGTTTGGGTGCATATAGAATGTAGGGAAAACGCAGACGAGAAGGCAGTACGCGAGGAAATTTGATAAAGTGAGAAGATCGAGTTCTGCGTCCTGGTGCGTCTAAAAGAACGACGGATGATGCTTCGTCACGCAAACGAAGGCGAAGCATGCCGCGTGTTCGAAACGATGCAACATTGAAAGAAAGAAAACTCGCCTGATCTAGAGACATTTATCCAAAAACTCGGCGATTTCTTTGACAGCTGTAGTAATAAGGCGTATCAGCTCTATTACCTTCACAATTGTAGCAGATGCCCGGAAGAACGTATCGAAAATTATGCTACGGAGTTGAAAATTCTGGCTCCCAACTTTTTTGCAATTTTAAAGCTGACATTCTCACTCGAGATAGTATCATGTTGAGGATCAGTGCTGCAATCACCTCTGAGTGGCTGTTGCGTCAACGGCATTTCTCACAAAGGCAATGCATTTATTTATGTCACAGTGAATCTTCAGCTGCGCAGCACTTCCGGCAAATGCGGTAAACGACTGACGCAGAGCCATATCTTGTATCCAGCTAGCCTGAGCAAACTGTTAAATCCGTTCCAAAGGCACACGAAACTTGCAAGTTTTCTCCGCGCAATCCGGCGTAGATCCGAATTCGCACCAAATATGGCAAACGGAACTGTTCTGCCCGCTCATTGCTGCCAGCTTTTCAAGGTGAATGTATTTCATCGTGACACCTTACCTTCAGACCCCGAATCCTTAATCAGCAACGTGTCTCAGACGGGATCAGAGAAGTGCGTCTACGCAACTTTATTGGTTTGCGACGAAATCGTGCTTTTCCGTTTAGGCACGGGTACTAGCATCATTACAATACCAGTTAAGCTGTGTGAGGGAATTCGTGTACGACTTGATGAAAGCTCACTTGGCAGGTGGAGTGGTTTCAGTCCTCAACCGAAGGGATTGGTCACAATCAAAGGGATTAATCCCAAAGGTGAACCTTGTGGTCCTGGGAGAAAAGCTCACTCCGAGTTTAAGCATTTTTCTGATCCATGAACGTTTTGTAGATGTGTTTCAACCGGAAACATGTGTCACCTATCAGTATCCGTCCGTCTTTAGCCCAGACTTGAGAAGGTCCGTAGGTTCTGCTCTTTTCCACTAAATCGATCAATAAAGCAGACTGCGCTACTGGCTAGAAACGTTTCTTACGCTTTAAATGATAAGTTCGCCACCAAGTTCAGTAATTTGATGCGATTGCGTGTAATCGCCAAGGTCGACGAGCCCACAGACTGGGTTAGTCAACTCGCACTTGTTGCGAAACGAACGGGAATTTGCATAGATCCCAAGCCATTTAATGAAGCCTTACGTAGAAAGCACGTTTGGCTAAGGCAGGGTACTTCACCAAGACTGGTCTATCATCGGCCCGCAGCCTAAAGGTAACGATCATATCTTGTAAGCGGACGGGCACAAGTTGGAGCCTGTGTAGGGCAGGACGACCTTCGCAATATCTTTAGCCCACGTGCGACCGGTGGTAGTTGCACGGCAACGTAGCCTCGGTACTGAGTACGTGCGTACTGCTGATGTCTTCTCTCTTCTTCGGGCGCGTTGTCCTAGATGAATCCAGTTTCCTAACAGACTTCGCTTCACCCTCCCGACTTTTTCGCTCACCACGTTTACTGTTTAGTTTGAATTTCTCAGGCGGAATTTTCGGAAGCAGGTATTTCAACGTGTTTACGATCAAGACTAGGCTACTTTCGAGTTGCGACTCCATTTTGCCGAATGCTTTCGTCGGCCACGTAAAATGTTTGACCGACTGTACTTGACCCGCAAGCTGTAAAGGGCACACCTCTGAATTATAATGTCCCAAACAATAACAATATGAAGAAAACTGAACAGGTCTTGTCTAAACCAGTTTACCGGCAGTGTACAAGTCAGGATAAATAACGCTAAAACAATGACGGGAGAAGAGCCTTCAAGACTTCTGTGTTTTTGCTGCTTCACTGACAGCGTATGCAAACGTAAAATTATCAGCATTGTTAAAACGTTATTAAAAGTCGAGAGTACCGGTCAGAGGTAAATTGTTTTCAATGATTCAACTACGGGCCGGTACAAATCATATGAGGTAAAAATACGAAAGAACGGACAATGATTGATCCAAATCTTTGTTACGAACTAAGTAGATCGATGGTTAGACAGCGAATAGTTCGCCGATGTCTCATTCACACAGGTCGATTCGGGGTTACGTAGTCACACTGCCTGAACCGATGTCAGAGTGACGGCTAACTTGATGGCTGTTCGGCCATCGTAGACAGAGATGATTGAACAAACGTTTATGCGAGCATAGTTTGGGTTGGAATCTTCGTATCGCAATGGCCTCTGCAGTGGCGAGCATCCTTAACCGCAAATCTTTTGATTTGCTCATAAGGATTTAATAAATCACTGCAAATGTTTTCAGCTTAAGCCAATGACCTTATTCGACAGGTGTGTTAAAATACCTCCGATTCCCCTTTCACCAACCATTTGCCAGGTGTAACGCGCTTATCTACCCATGAAATTCTTCTGCTCTTCGCTTCGTGCTCTAGTCTACAGACCTTGGCCGATCGTTGATGGATATCGACCAGCGTTCACGTGCGCCTCCTTACATTCCCACTGTTAGCGTTGTAGGTGTGTCTGTGTGTGCATGCTAATCACCGGCACTGGTTCCGTGCGTGTGCGGCTACCGACGACCTTGGATCTCCAACCCTACTCTTCGCCGAACATGACACGTTCAGCCCGGAGCATGTGTCGCACCTCCTCC
>CALYDF020008211.1:0-11844 GCA_944474145.2 Dicrocoelium dendriticum | reverse complement strand
ACATGTTAATCAGGAGCAGTGATGTAACTGGTCCTTTTAATTTAATGGTGGTTGGTGAAATACCATCAGCTTGGAGGATGGCCTGATTCACTTGATAACTTGATGGATACCGTTGAACGAAATATCGAGTTCACTTAGGCGTTTTGATACTGCAGGCTCTGTGCGCACAGGCACAGGATCAGCTGCGAGACTCATGGTAGTGGCAAAAATGTCACTGAATGCTTCACAGATTTCAGTTGGGTCATGGCGTAAGTAGTCTACACTGTCAACAATTTCAGTAGTCAGAAGAGAGTGTTCACTGGTTCTATGATGCAATCTTTTGACAAACTTCCTATCTTTGTAGTTCGTTCGTAGGGCCATATGTTCTTCATATTTTCGTCGTGTTATTTGCACCTGTTTGACTGTGGTGCTAAATTCGTGCACTTGTAAAGTAAGTGAAGTCATGGGTCTTTCTGTATCTTGCAGCTACTTTTCTGGCTGATTAAGTGTTCGACCGCATCATCATTATCATTACACGTTAGCTGGAGGTGGAAAACACCTCAGCTATTGTGCCGCAATACAAAAGACAAAAAAAAGGAAAACAAACAGTGGCACGCCTGCTGAGTCCCTCAGTAACGGATGGACATCGTTCCGGAGAGCTAACAGCTGGCTTCCGTAAAAGAGAGTCATATTATGCCTAACAAGTGAGATCGTAATTGGGGGAAGATGCTAAGCAGGAGGGGGATGGACAAAGGAACTCACTACACAAACGCCATTGGTGCCGGCTCCGAGCCATATCAGCAAGTGTGTCCAACCAAACGTGTTCACCGTCCTTAGGACCCCAGCCAGGCAGTCGGGATGCACCAACCGACGCCAACTTCGAAGTGAGGGTTCTCATTTCTCTCGACCAAGTCATCACTTGGACTCTCCTCCTCCTCCTCTTTCAACCGCACCCACAACGCGCAAATAATGCACGTCACGGGAGTCGGTGTGCTGGCATGCGCAGCACGTGGCCCAGCCATCGGAGCCTGGTGCGTGATATAATGGTGCTGGGCGATTCACTCGCTCTTCCTGCACCAAATACACGACGTCGAACACGCTCATTGCTCACGCGGTGCTCCCACCAGACATGAGCTAAGCTGCGAAGGCAGCGATGATCGAATTTGACGAGCCATTTTATGTCTGTCGACCTGATGGGCCAGGTTTCACAGCCATATAAGAGAGTAGAACGGACGGCTGCGTTGTAAACTCTGCCCTTCAGGGCGAGAGTAATGTCGCGTCTACGCCACAGGTAGCGGAGATTGGCAAAAGCACCTCGAGCTTTTGCTATACGGTTCTTAACCACATCTTCAATCCCACGTGTGCTAATATAGCTGCCCAGGTACTTGAATTCCGGAACGACTTCTAGCAGATCACCACCAAGCGTTAGCGCAGAGACATGATGGATATTAACACATTGTGGAGCAGAGGATTATGGTGTGGTTGATTTGTTTATAAATCTGCTCCACAGCCATGTACACATAGTAGAGACGAAAAATACGTCCCATTCGGAGAAACGAATGAACTGCTGAATGCATTCTCAGTTTATCTTATGGGTTGCAAGTGGCGGTGTAGGTACGAATACAGTGACCAATATGATGTGGAGACTCAGTCGGATCACTTTATGGTCGCTACCAGGGAGATTGTTTGGGATCTCGTTCTTTGGTTGGGTATACCCTACGTGAATATTAAGTCAAATACATTGGCAGACCTGCTTGGGCTGGTAGGCCATCATGCCCAGCCCCCTGCTCTGTCGGAAGAAGGAAAAGTGACATGCATGATAGACGTTGGGTGGGATGACCAGCGCATTTTTGGTAAGTTGTAATCACAGGCAATTGTCTTCTGGTTGTGTTGCAACCCCGATGTGTAATCAAATGCGGGCCTGATGTTGGTGATACTCACATTAGGCGCATTCGGTAGGTCGTAGATACGTGCGAGCAGTAAGATGAGACACCTGCAACGGACAGCCAAATAGATTCAGGGACATTTTCCAATTGTGAGCAATCTATACGTTTAGCCTTAAATGTTTTGTGTACGTATATAATACACCCTCCACCTGTACTATCACAGTGATCTTTTCGGAATAAGTGGTAGTTTAGAATCATCAGAGTCATGCATATTTGACGAACACTATGTTTCCGTGACGAGGGTTGTTTGTGGATCATTGAACTGTGCAAGCGTGCTTACAGAATCATTTGTTGATTATGGATGTGCCAGTAAGCAAAATCACTGCGAACGTACTAAGTATTGGGGAATTATCGCTCACTGTTGTATGGTCGCCTGAATTTTTGGGTTCGAACATGGTGCACATGGTAGGTAAGTGTGAGTATGGTGAGTCTGACTTAGCCGTTAGGATGTTCGTTGATAAGGGGAGCGTGTCATGTGTGGATAACAAGACAGATGCACGGCGGGAACCGGAAAAGCTTTTCCGGGCACGTGGACGACCATCTGATTTGGAAAATGACTGGGAAGTACCTCAATTATATCGAGGGGTTTGGCTTGCCAAACATGTTGTAATTTTCGCCGACTTGACTTTGCTGAATAAACCCTTGTCCCTGAAGGACTGAGTTCTGGAACTTGGTGTCAGTGAAGACCAAGAAGAACGCCACCGGTCACAATCGGATACTGATTTGATCAACACCGGCTGTTCAAATTCTTGCTCCGTTGAATATGGATGAACAGAACTTTGCAAATAATTGATGTCTATGGAGGAGCAAGTGGATGGGTTTCTGCACCTTAGTATGTTTGGACGAGCAACTGAAGACATATCGCTTAGCGTTGCTTCGACATGTAGCCGGGGATGACGCGCGCCGTGTTCTAGAGACATTGCACTACGACATAGACAAAGTTCCCAATGATTGGAAGACGGCCCATGAAAATTTCAGTTTCGCGAGGGCCAAACCAATGAGACGTACCGGCGCTACCTTTTTATGCGAAGCAGTGGCCCAAATGAATCCGCAAACGCGTACATCACTGAGATAAAGATTTTGACCCGGTCCTGCAATTTCTGTAAATGTATGGGTGACAGTCTCATACGCGATCGGATTGTCCTAGGAGTCAATGATGTAAGTACGACAAAGCGGCTTTTGCGGCAACGCAGCTTGTCGCTCCAGCAATCCATCGATATCTGCAACAGTGCCTCATCGAACACCTATTAGTACCAGTAAATGAACCTCTCAACTGCCACAGCACCGTGCTCCGTTTCCGGAGGGAAAACAACGATAGCTGCCAACGCGAAACTGGAGATCTGCAAACTTTGCGCTGCACGACACCCCAGCACCCGCGAAAATTGTCCAGAATGGGGACGGAAATGTACCAGATGTGAAAAGAGGAACCACTTTGCTCGTCGTTGTTATTGTTGGGTGACAAGTCACCCAAGAAAGCACTGTCCCGAGTGTGGAATGGTTTCAGACTTCATCCGAAGGATTCGGCTACAATCGAAGTGGTTAACCCAAGGAAAGAAACCTCACATCGACAACTGTATGACCATGGAGGAGGAGCTCACGCCGACTCTCGGCATTGATTCGATCAAGTCTCTCGGTATTGTTGTTTTTAATCATGATCGTTTCGTGCATGCATGCCGGAAGAAAATGATATTAGTGATTAGTATCCGTCAGTGTTTAGCCCAGGTTTGGGAAAGTTTGAGGGAACCTTTCACTTGTCCTTAGATCCTTTGATATGGCCGGCTAGGAGAGTTCCAGTTGCGCTAAGTGACAGTTTCTGCTAAATTGAACCAATTAGTGAGGGAGGGTGTGATTGCCCAAGTCGACGAGCCAACCAGCTGGGTTATTCAGGTCGCAATCATTACGAAGAAGACGGGCAAACTGCGCGTACATATGTCCCCAAACCGTTGAATGAGACTATGCGTAGAGAGCATTCTGCGTTACAACCTGGAAGACAATTTGCCATGTTTGACCAAAGCTAAATATTTCATGGTTTTAGACGAAGTTTTCGATGATTTTCTACGGTTTCCTTAATTACTTTGCCACACCCTTCCGGCGTTATAGTTGGCTGCGTTTACTGTTTGGTTTGAACGTGCCCAATCAAATTTATCAAAAGCGATTGGTGCAACTGGTAGACGATTGAGATGGTTTAACATGCGTGTCAGACTAAAAAGAAGAAGGAGAGCATGACGCTAATCTTCACCGTTTCTTGCAGCGTTGTGTGCATAAGAACAAGCTTAAAAGTGAGAAAATTGTAATTCGATACTTCGGTGATGCCGCCTCCTAACGATATGAAGAGAATCCATCGCTTAAACGGCATCGTGAACTACTTGAGCCGTTTTATGCCAAGACTCGCCTATCAGGAAGTTAACTTACAAAGGAGTAAAGTGGAGTTGGGGTAATGAACATGCAATCGCATTCGCAACTATAAAGCACCTCATCAGCAACGCGACTGTACTCGAACATTACGATCCGGCGCATCCTTTGGAGGTACTATGTGATAATAGGCAAAACGGAATAGGTGCAGTTCTCTTAAGGAATGGAAAACCTTTGGATTTCCGCAGTGGAGCGCTCACCGTGACCGGGCAACGTTATGCTCAGACTGAGGAGATGCTCGCGGTAGTCGATGCCATTGAGCGTTTCAAAAATCATACTTTCAAAAAAACTGTGTGTACGGACGACAAACCGCTTGTGTCGATAGCCAGTAAATAGCTGCACATCATTCCTCATCGCTTTCAGCGTATGCTTATCCGGCTTCAAAAGTATGAGGTGAAACTTGTGTACACGCCTGGTGCAAAAATATTCATCGAATGTACGCTGTCAAGAGCACATCTGCCGGTAACCGGAAGAGGTCAAAGAAGTAAACCCAGTTGTAATTGATTTGCGCAGCCTGGTCGCGTTAGTTTAGACGAGAGTTACGTGCAACCTGAGCACGGACCCTATTCACGCGCGTATTCGAGTGACATGCCGAGTCCTCGAAAACGAACAACGAAACGCACACGACCGGGGGACTAGACGCGCTAGACTTAGATGCACAGGGAACACACGGCTAGAGCTGCGCACAAGCTCAGGTGACCACAAGATTCCCAACCACCCGCAGGAGGAAACAAGGAAAGACGAAGCGGACCTCTGGGAGCTCTTTTACAACCCACAAAGGCCGAATCACAGTTGGAACAATGCTTCATTTTGTGGGTGAAATGAATCACCACGTAGGGCTGGTGGTTTACGAAAGAACATTGTCCACTTTAGCCCAATTGTGCTCCGACTCCGAGTGGCCGCATCCTGCTACGTTGTGGGCAGGAATCGCACTCTGCTTCTCGCAGCCAACGCGATGGATTTTGTGACGCATTTTTGCGGGGATATTTGACGTGTGCGCAACACCTCCCTTTGAATATTATGTGTACTGCTTGTGACGAGGATTGATATGGAGGAATTTCGGTGATCTCCGGATCGTTCCTGTTCGTCGGTAAGGCTGGTTTTCCAGAAGTAGCAGCAATTGGGCAGCTTCGACCGTCGTCTCCCGTTGTAAGCCATTCCGAAGGTATCCAGCAAGATGTGCAGCGGCAGGTGCCCAGGAAAATTGGCTGGCGTGTAGGGTTCTCTGTGGCACGGTCGAAGTTGAGTGCGATCGCGAACGCACGGAGACATCATACAGCATATCACCTTGACGGGCCGTCACCGTTGCTTTGATCCAGCGTGAATGACCTGCTCGATAGTCGTGAGCGTATACTATGGCTCCAACGAATTCGTTGTATCAGAACAAGAGTCAGCGAACAAGCTTGTTTTCGGTGGATCTCGTCAGGCTGGTACACCACAAGTAATAAGAATGAAATGAGTTAAAACATCAGACGGGAGTAAAGTTCAAAGGGCAAAAATCAAAAATTAAAAGGTCTAGGTCATCTAACTGATAAGGTCAAGTGCTTGGTTCACAAACGATCAATGGCATGTCAGCCGCAAGTTTCTCAGCAGGGGTTACTGTAATAGGGGGCCAGGGAAGAGAGAGAATCTGAACGAATTGTTTTTGTGCACATAGGTCTGGGTTCTGGAGGCGGATGGCGATCGCTTCGGCTATTGCTAATAGGCGATATCTTACCGCTCGTGTGAAGCATCCAGATACGCGGTAAATTGGCTGAAAACTTTGGTGCCTATCAATCCGGTGGTTAAAATCAACTAGATGTGCCAACACGGAGCTTGTCACTGTTTTAGTCCCACCTGTACATAGCCAACTCGGGCAATGCTCACGGATTCTCTCAGACAGTTTCCTGGTTGTTCTTCCGATATAACTTGCTCGACATGAACAAGTAAAGGAGTATACACAGAAAGAAGTACTTGACCGAGGAAGTCTGTCCTTGAGTTGAAGCCTTACGATTGGTGTTGAAGTAAATCTTAGTCGTAGGCTTGCCGCGTAGTACGTACGATTTATGGCGTCGGATAGCCTTCTAGACGTTGCCTGTGCTATTCCATCCCCTTTGAACGGCAACGACAGATAAACCAATTTCTTTTCAACCGAATCGGTTTTAGCCCTCGCTTCTCGGCACTCCATATTTCTCCGAACAAACTTTTCGGGATAGCCGTTTCTCTCAAAAAGGCCAACTAAGAAATTCAGCTCGTCTGAAAGCGTGTCCTCACTACATATCCTTCTTGCCCTTTCGCTTAAACATCTAATCAAGTTCCGCTTCTGACTTAGTGGGACAAAGCTGGCAAAATGTATGTATTGTCCATTCCACGTGGCTTTTCTGTGCACCCTGCGTTGGATCGACCCATCTGATCTTCTGCTAATTTGGACGTCTAGGAAGGACATCGTACCATGACGTTCAGCTTCCAAGGTAAACTTAGCGTTGTCGTGCGCTGAGTTAAAAAGGGATAGAATTTGCTCTGTGCAGCATTGGCTGTCTGTCACACAAAATATATCATCCACATATCGGCCGTAATAGGGTAATACGCTAATGACTCCGCTCAGGTAGTTCTTTTCTAATTTGCTCATGAATACATCTGCCAACAGCGGTCCTAGTGGTGAGCCCATCGCTACTCCGTCTTTTTGTCTGTATATTGTCCCATTAAACTGAAATTGAATGTTGCTAGTACACAACATGAGTAGCTGTTTCAACCGCTTGTTCGACAGGCCGACGTTCAACTGATGTGCTCGAATGGTGTCGCATAAATAGTCTATTGTCTCTTCTAATGGAACATTCGTGAAGAGAGACACAACGTCTAACGAAAACATCTTTCTTCCGGTTAGGTTAAGATGTTTTATACCGTCTAAAAAGCTGAATGTATCGCGGAGACTATACATGGATAAAACTTTTCTCACTGGTTCTAAAAGCTTGGCTAGCCACTTGGCTGATGCGTGATAAGGTGAGTTGCACATGTCCAATATGGGTCTAAGTGGAAGCCCCTCCTTATGTACCTTTGGCAGACCATAAAGTCTCGGAATTACCGTCCCCGTGGGTCGAAGTTGTTCGAACGTGGTAGAGTCAATCGAGTTTTCTTGTTTCAGTTGTCGCAGAAGCTTAGTAACTGTCTTTTCTATTGCCGCTGTTTTGTCCCTCTCATTCTCCATTTTACGAAACTTTGCGCGATCGCTGTGTATATGTGTGTGTGTGTGTATGTGTGTGTGTATACTCCTTTACTTGTTCATGTCGAGCAAGTTATATCGGAAGAACAACCAGGAAACTGTCTGAGAGAATCCGTGAGCATTGCCCGAGTTGGCTATGTACAGGTGGGACTAAAACAGTGACAAGCTCCGTGTTGGCACATCTAGTTGATTTTAACCACCGGATTGATAGGCACCAAAGTTTTCAGCCAATTTACCGCGTATCTGGATGCTTCACACGAGCGGTAAGATATCGCCTATTAGCAATAGCCGAAGCGATCGCCATCCGCCTCCAGAACCCAGACCTATGTGCACAAAAACAATTCGTTCAGATTCTCTCTCTTCCCTGGCCCCCTATTACAGTAACCCCTGCTGAGAAACTTGCGGCTGACATGCCATTGATCGTTTGTGAACCAAGCACTTGACCTTATCAGTTAGATGACCTAGACCTTTTAATTTTTGATTTTTGCCCTTTGAACTTTACTCCCGTCTGATGTTTTAACTCATTTCATTCTTATTACTTGTGGTGTACCAGCCTGACGAGATCCACCGAAAACAAGCTTGTTCGCTGACTCTTGTTCTGATGTCTACACCTGGGATATTTGCTCACTTGAATTCGTTGTACTTGGGTGCAGGTAGTAGACTGACTTGGTGGCTTTTCGGTCGGGATGGGCAATACCTTAATGGTGCCTAGCTTGCGGCCCATCAATGCTTCTGGCGGAGACTGACATCTCAGAGCAGCTGCATTTGGTGGATGTTCTCTGGCTTATTTCGGAGTTCTCATTGATTGTCTGTGTTCGCCATTTTTGATTTGTTCTACCGTAATCGGTCGTCATGACCACCACACCGGTAATCCGAAACGAAGTATTTTGTGCTAATCAAACTTTTGCTAAGGTATTAAAAAGTGGGTTGACTTGTACAAATTGCCAAGACCGGTACTATTCGAAATGCGTCAACGTCTGTAGAACCGACATAAAAATACAATACGCCGGATTCACTTTGGTTCTGTCCGATTCCACTGATAAAATGCGGACTATCCTTAACACAAAACTATGACAGCCTAGTCGTCGAAACTGAACATCGTTTGAATGCAAAAATTGTTTCGCTCGAAGCGACAATAGCGCATCTTGTACTTCATCCGTCTCCCTCAATTGCCGCCTCGAAACTAAGGAAAAGCGCTAGGCGTTCAAACGGTCACGCAGTACTAAAAACCTTGGGAGTCACGAACCAAGTCGTTGCGACCGATAGAAGAATGCCTAGCCCCACCGCCCACATCCTCTTATCCACTGTATCGACTGATGTAACATCGGTAACATCCACACTTCCGATTGCCTGACGAAATCCGAAGCGATCTAAATACCGATCCACCTATGCAACCGTTGCTGCTCGGTATAATTAAATGCGACCACAGTAGCATGATGCAGTATAGCCGCAAAACGAGTCAAGAATCAGGTGCAATCTGCGCCGACGTCACTAAATCCCTGGATAAGCGTGCTTCCCACCTCATCGAAGACCAGGCGGAACTACGGGGCCTTGACACTTATATGCACTAACGTTCCTGAGTCCATGACAAACTCCTTAAGGGATAAATAGTTAGATGATTTAAAGTCATGGAATTTCCTTTGTGATAAAATCGAAGTTCAAGGCAGTCCGAATAACATAATGCGCATCACTAGACATCCAACTTCGAATCAGTTTGGAGAGTCTCGGCTAATGCGAGTAACATTGTGATCAATAGATGATGTCGAGACGGTGCTTTTCTTCGGCATACCACCGGCGGACTGAAAACAGTGGAATATGCATATTTCCGGATGTTCCATGGAGCGAACCCCAGCGGGACAAAAATAATTCAAATGACCACACGGAGAGTAGCAAAACAATTAGTTTCCTTCATGGTGCGTCCAAGCTACCGCAACCAGCAACCAAGTGGCCCAAGCTCATGACCTGGAAGAATGGCGTTACATCCGTAAAGCTCACTGTGCGGGCGACATCATACTTCAGTCGATTACACGGTTACCCTTGTCGCCAAACTACAGAGGCAGTGGCCCGAGGATACTGAAACTAAAATTGTAAGCACAACAGATGGCCGTGAACTTAATGCGTAGCTGGTAGTTACTACGCACCACACTCTTCGGAACTAGGACTGAAGAGAGTAGTTGGAGAGCCGCAGCTACTCGCGACTCAATATAACCACAATAGCGATTCAGAAACCTGTGCGCTAAGACCTGTAGCTATCAAGAAGGCTGCCTATAGACTACATACCACAGGCGCAAGTGAGACCAAAACAGATTGCATTCCTATCGTGATTTGGCAATTCACCCAAAAAACGATTACGTGCCGGCCTCTCATCGATCAGCAAAGATCTATATCATTCATGTGCTCTTAGACAACAGCTTTTGACATCCGAGAAGCTTTCCTGTATGTGCACCAACGCCCAAGGCTTACTGAGTAAACTTTCCGAAATGCGGCTGAGTCAAGGATCAAAAGCCTGCGACCTCATCACTACAACGGAGACATGCTTACGCCCTGACATAAGTGACATGGAGATCGCACTGCCAAGCATGTTCATTGTTCGGCACGATCGACCCAGGAAAGATGGAGGGGTGGCTCTTTACTTCTGAAATGACTTCCATTGTGAGCTCATAGAAGATCCGGTCAGCACGTTACAAGATTCCCTTTGGTGCCGTCTACGTTTAAAAGACTACACCTGCTTAGTGGCGGTAAATAACCGTCCTCCTTCCTCCACGCCAGAGATGGTTTTCCATTTGGCGTCCGCAATAAGGAGGGTGATAAACACAACTTACAGCCACATTCACATTACTGGCGATTTCAACATCCACGTTCTGGAATCCCAAGCAGCTCCTGGAGAGCAGTTTAAAGCCGATCTACGAGAGTTCCTCTCCAGTTACACACTATATGGCCACATCAACACTCCCACCCGATTCCGAAAAGACAAACCTTCGATATTGGATCAGATATTCACCAACAAAGAACTAATGGTCCAGACGGTGATGGTCGACGTCCACTTGGGCCGCGGCGAGCATACAGTACTACTGCTCAAATACATTTACTACGCAGAATATCCCGTGGAAATTGCCTACGCAACGAGAACGTATGTACGATACGACATATTAGCTCGACTAGGTGAGACAGCCAACTGGACCTTTCTGACAGACGAGGCACCGGCTAGTGCATGGGAACATTTCGTCAGTCACTTTAACTCTCTGGCTGCCGAAGCGCCAGCGACTGAGACCTACCGCCCGAGAAACGTGGTCTCGTTTCTGCGAAGCAGGAGGTGAAAGCGTATAGCTGTGCGAAACTCAGCCTGGCATAGCTACAAACTCTCCCCGACCATAGAGAACTGGATGGCCTATGCGACCCAACGTAACCACCGTACTCAGCTTGTTCGTGAGGATAGAATGGCGTGCCAGCAGTAGTTGGCAGTGCGTATAGCCTCAACCCACAAGCTTTTGTATCAACCCGTCAACAGTCTAGGTAAGGTGAAACGGGGAATATAGTGGACATACAGTAGACGGAGCCACACGTTTACCGAAGGGGGCGGCGAATGTCCTGCGCCTACAATATGCTGCAACATTTCAGTGCGATCACTGGCCACCTAACCCAATGACGATGGTTGTTTCAGCGTTAATACTCACTCACATATCCTTCACAGTAGAAGCTGTACTAAGCAGATCTGTTGAGCATGCGCAATACATCTGTTCTTGAGTTGATAATATACAGATGAAATCGCCAGCGACAGTAGGAGAGAGTTGAAACTTAGTCTCGACTTTTCCAACACTGTTTTTACGAAATGTTCGTGCCAGACATGTGGAAACACGGGATGATTACTCCTATTCACAAGGGAAGTAGTCGTTCCAATCTAGCCAACTACCGTCCCATAATCTTACTACAGGTTCTTTCAAATGTCATGGAAGCGGTAACGGCCTACTTGGAAGAATGCAACTATCTCGCACCGGAACTGCATGGCTTCCGACGAAATCTGTCGTACACTACAAATCTACTACACGCACTATCCAGCTGGCCTGAAGCAGTAGACTCTGGCATAGGAGTTGATGTAGTCTTTCTCGACTTCTCAAAGGCGTTCGACCGGTTAAACCATAACATTCTGTTGTTCAGACTCCAGACCTTTTGGATTGGTGATCCTCTCCTAGGACGGATCAGAAGCTTTCTTCTGCACCGGCGCTTGGTGGTATGTGTTGTGTATTCTGTCAGCATTCTTGACCTAGTCTAAACAGATAGGTGCACACAACCCCAGACACACACACACAC
>CALYDF020008210.1:0-11847 GCA_944474145.2 Dicrocoelium dendriticum | reverse complement strand
CACACAGACTTTATGCTTATAGCCACACCGTAGCCATAGGACGTACCACTATTAATGACGTTTCACAACTAGGCTAAAAGGAATAATGGCCTTTCGTAAACCACCAGCCCTACGTGGCGGTTCATTTCACCCACAAAATGCAGTATTGTGCCAACTGTGATGCTTTTTGTGGGTCATAAAAGAACTCCCGGAGGTCCAGTTCGTCTTGTCTTCTCTTGTCTGTGGTTGGGAAGCGCGTGGTCACGTGTTCGTTTGCGCCGCTCTAGCCATGTGTTGCATGCGCATCTAAGTCTCCCGCGTCTAGTCCTCAGGTCGTGTGCCTAGCGTTGGCTGTTTTTGAGGACTCAGCGAGTCACCGAATACATGCGTCAATAGGGACCGTGCTCTGGTTACGCATTACTTTCGGCTAAGGTAACTTGACCAGGTTTGCGCAAATCCATTTCTGTTGGTGTGTCCCGGGAAATTTACATGCACAATGGTTTGGATGCGTTACCGACCTACACTCCAGCGTTTATAGTCCAGCTTTTTAACTTGGCGTGTAATGGGTGCTTGTCCGCAACTGGTTATCTGTATTGGTTGCGTGTACTCTAAAGGCACACACTGAGTCCTTACTTCCTTATACATGGCCCTGTATGATGAATTCGGATATGGTCGGATGTTTTGGAGAATGCTTCATCGAAAGTAATTTCGCGGCCTTGTGAGTTGTTAAAAACGAAGAAGTTACAAGCGTGAGTGTTAGCACGAGACGAGTTACTACTGCTCGGATTGCAGGCCACAATTTCCGTAAGGAAGCTTGGCATAAAAAGGTACCGGAACAACCTCCACGTGGTGCCATCTGATTGTTCCGGATTAATCCTGTTACATCGAGTGGTTCGGCGGCAGTTTTCCAGGATGTGTTGGGCTTTCGCTTAGCAAGCGTTCCCTAATAAAAAGCCACACAACAACAACACTGTGACGTGGCGAATATGACTCACCAATTACTAAAGTCCGTGCGTCCTGCCTTTCCGTAAGATTTTTCCCCATCCACGAAAGTCAGCCAATTCGAAGACTTTATTTGATCCCTTCCTATGCTAGCGAATTCACCGAACCAAAGCACAAATTTAGAATAACCGTAACAAATTCACTCAACGTTATTACTTACGCATACACATGCATCTATACATGCAAATTAAATGCAGTATGTACTGGTTAACTTGTAACATTTGTGATAATTACTGAGTACGCGCGTCTGTATTATCATAATCCTGTCTTTTCAGGCTTGTCTGGCACTTTTGCGAATAAAACATTTATTAATTAATTCAAATAGGACATGTTAGTCCGGGCCAAATGAGGCATGATCACTGCTCTGGCTGAAGACAGAACGGCTAAAATCATGAGAGTGGGGAACCAGCCAAACATGTGCCCGTTATTTGATGAAACATTTTGTAGTAGGGGAATAAATTACATGGTACATTGACCAGTAAATATTTAATTGTAAAGCGGCGGAAAGTTTTGAGCAAGCCAGTTCATAGTATTTAACACCGCGAGTACATAGTGCGTTTTTCGGATATTCAATGCAACAATTGAAAGATGATACCAAAGTCATACTGATCGATAAATTTGATGGTTGGGAAAGGTGAACATAAAATTAATGTATGGTATGTTTGTTACCAGTAGACTTGCTGTAACAGGAACACTTTGGTAGTTGTTACTGTATTTAAGATGTGTTAGACCTCGGCCACCGGATAATGGAGTCTCTGCAAATCGCTATGGATGGCGGCATTTCTTCTGGTGGGCTTCGGCACATGATTTATTCAGTCATAAGCGGAACGACGGGTTTGCTAGATAGCTCAGGTAGCCTACCTTAACAAATAATTGATTAAATAAAATGTATATTCCTCGATATTGCGAGGGGCAATTCACCAGTAGGGATCGATCAAAATACGTCCACCGGATGTGCACAATTAACCTTTTCTCGGTGCATGACGTAACACTTTTGAGTTGGTTTGTGGGAGCACTAAGTAGCATAGCTTAATGATTCGCGAGAAATTCACCTTGATTTCTGGACAATGGTAGGCTCGAAGCTGAAGGTGCAAAAATCTGCTGACCGGTCATTGATAACTGAAGAAACCTGCCACAAGACCAAACGTCGTTGGGCAACCTTGTTTTCCAGGCCGTGTTCCACGCGACACAATCTGTACCTGGCTAGAGTTGTTAAACTTCAAGGCTCACTAATGACGCCAGCATAGTACTCGCTGTCGTCATGAAATCAGACCATCAGTTTAATACGTTTCCGATATTGAGCAATCTGTGAGACAACATTGATTATGATGCAGGAGACTGAAAAAGGAAAGTAGATACTTGACCGATACCCTGTAATTGTGTATTGTAACCAGTTCTTTTTTCCATATCAGTAAATAACTGTAGGAACATTCCCTTAAGAATCTTGGCGTAAGACACTTAGATTTTATAATAGACCTTATTCTTGTTCCCGTTTTTAAAATGGCTATCATGTATATATGGCATCAACACTTCAGTTCATAGTACTCATACTGAGGGTTTAACGATATTTAATTCAGCAATATCAACGAAAGGAAGACTACGACGCCTTGATTTGGACACCAACAATGATGTATGAGGCGGTGAGCTTGTTCCTTCGGCTCGGTTAGACAAGGAGGAATCAGCTGTAGTGCACGCGCATTGCAGTCATTTAAGGAAGCAGTGTGGATAAAAGAAAACGCAGCTGCATCAAGTGATTCGATCGACCAAATTCCTTTGCTGTTAGATATCTGACTAGGTAGTAGAATGCATTAGTTCATTTTTCAAGGACGCATCCATCACACGTGCCAAGTACCTGTCGCGAATCACGAAGTGCGTATATTTATACGTGGTTTGAATGAAAAGTTCTGAGGCGCAAGGCACCAAAAGACGTACGGAGACATTCAAGTGTAACCCACTTGCTCCAGCGATGCTGAAGCGCTTTCCTCCCGGTGGAAAGGAACCCTTCATATTGCGATTGTAAACACAATTCTATGGCTTAAGTGACATCGATATCGTTGAGAAAATTTTACAGCCAACGTTCTTTTCAAATTTGGAAAAAGGGAGAAGTCAGAGGCAATCAGTGCTGGTGAATACGGTGGGTGGGGAAGGAGCTGGAAGCCACCATTTTTGATTATTTGCTGAGCCATGAAAGAAGTGTGGGCCGGAACAGCTCCTTGTGGAAAATGACTCCTCTGGTCAGCATACCTGGCATGTTATTCGAACTCTTTCTTTTAGAGGTTTCGAAACCTAACAATAAAACTTTCTGTGAGGATATCGCCTCTTTCAAGGTAACCAAGCTTCACCTAGGGCATCCCAAAAACTGGTGTCAACATGTTGCCAGCTGACGGTGTAACCTTGGAATTCTGCGATATAGAGGATGTACGCTTCCATTGTTCTTTACATAGCACCCAGGCATAATGGTGAGTCGTGCAAGAAAATTATCAGCATCTGCCACAAACAGTGCGAGATTGTTCTTTGACATCACACGTCAAATGCGCTTCTGCTCAGGAATCAGAAGACTTGGCACCCATGGAGCATAGGCTTTTGAGTAGCCTAAATCCTTCGTCAGAAGATTATGTGTTCGCTCCAGGGTGATACCCAATTACTCTGCTCTCTGAGGAGTTGTTAATTAGCGATCTTAGATTACCATATCCATTACTATATCATGATTACCTTTGGTGGTGGCGATTGATGTTCCCCTGACCTGGGCTCAATTTCAATACTGTCTCTGCTGCGTTTAAATTTTCGCACCTAACGTTGAACTGTGGCATATGAATGGGCATTGAGATGCAACGTAATGAGCATACAATGATGGGTTTCGGATGGGGGCATTCCTTTAAGACATGAATATGTGCTCACTGCACGATGCTGCAATGTTAACATTTTCATCCAATTGCAGACCCTGTTCACTTCAAGGATTTGCCGAAAGGAATATAAAGCGGTAGGAATGTGAAATTGCATAATAAGAATAATGAAAATTGGTAGACTACAAAAACGTTATTTGTTTGCCTGGTTGTCCTTTTTCTGTACCATGCTCAAACATTTCATACCAGCCATGCATATAAATATATATGGTGGGAGAGCCCATGGTGCGCTTAAGCTAGTGGTGGCTAGATCCTGACAGATCCTCGACCCGCTGCTCCAAGTCGTAGTTTAAACCCATGTCGTTGACGCCTTATCCTGGCGACCAATAGGTGCGAGTTGAGTTACAACTTTATTCTGTCTAAGAGTTAGGATACGCAATTCTGCCTGAGTCGGTTCGCTGACTTATGGCACACGGCTCGCTATCTTTCGGGTGTACATTTTACGGAAGGCTTTGGATGAAAACCCGATTAGTTCAGGTGTAGACGATTGACAGTATCCTAGTCCAAACACCCAACCGCAAATCATGAGAATAAGCAGAATTCCATGCTGTAACAGCTGTCGCACTGTAGCCTTAGGAAACTGATCACATTATCTGCTGCATTTATCGGGGTGGATAAGCAAAAACATGCTACCGCGAACACCACAATTCTTTCTTCTTCCCCAGCACATAATTTCTCCGTCCCTATTCCTACTAACTCCCCACTTACTTCAACACAGGTCTCCATACCAGCGACTGTCTGTCACAACAATCATATACCTTAGCGCAGTGCACTCAAGATTGAATGTTAGAACGTGCGCACACTGCTCGACTGGCATACAAGTCAGCGTCACGAGTGACGCACTGCACTAGTCGCGACGAAACTCGCGCTCTATAGGCTCAAAAGTACCGCCCACAGCGGGACTTGGCGCGCTGACCAATGAAAAATGCATGATGCTGATTCTGGTGATATGTTCTACTGAGCGGGAACCGCTACCAAGGCAACACATAAACATGGGTCCAAGTTGCACTATCCGACCGTCCAAACATCCAGCTAATGGGAGAGGTGACTGATAGCAGCCCCGAATGATGACTGTCCTACTGCCTCTGGGATGCTGTCAGCTTGCCACTTTTCTTACCACTTAGTGGCACACCATGCGTTATCGTGGTGACGCGCGGGAGCAGTTTTACACCTAGTTGTCCTGTATGATACGGTATGTGCGACCAGCTTTTTCTACTGGGCGATTTCAACGCGAGCTTTCGACATGATACAGTAGTGTGGATAAACTTCATCGGGCCATATTGTATTGACCCAGTCACTAGGAACGGTGAGCAGCTGCTCTCACTGTGCGCAGCTTATCGCTTCCACACAAATCTGACGTGCGGTTTGCACATTAGTATACTTGTAGTTTCCTTGTAGTTACAGTGCCGCCTATTGTCACACGCAAATAGATTCGTACACATTCATCTTAAATTGACAAGCGTCACCTTGTTATACTACTCTCTCAAGAACATTGACAGATTATCATTTATTTACTAAGAACTATTCATTCCGCACAGGATTTACCCATAAATACGCGCAAAAGAGTGAGTAATTTCGAACATCGGAGAGGGTTTTGCTCTCACTCAGTAGAATACTTAAGCGGCATTTGAAAATGCTCACACTCATAAGAGTTCCCCATTGTGTTGTGCAGCTACAGAGTAATATATGTTTCCCGTCAGCAAACCAATCTAAGTCTTACGTCAAGTCTGCCTTTACATCCAGCTTCTAAAATCTTGAACCTGGGCGAGAAATACACCAAGTCACTAAAATCCATCTACCACGCTATCGTGCTGCTGCAACACGGGCATACTGCCGCAGTTTGCAAAAAAGCCAAAGAAACGCTTTGCGATTACAACAGAAGGGGAACCGCGTGACATTGCCTCAATTCGATATCGGATTTCTGACCTGGCTCAACGTCCACATCCCCGCCTACCACACAGAATATTAATCTGGCGTGTGTCAGCCCCATTAGCTATTTGACCGACAAAGTTCGAGAGCAACCTGCTTGGATAGAAACATCGGCAAAAGACGTACAACGGAATGATATTCGCAATGACACGCACAGCAATTCCACGGAAATCTAAGACTAAAACACCGATATTGATCATTAATTTTGTTCTAGCACATGTTTTCAATACGTACTAATTAGAGAAGAGTGTTCTGAAGTTGCAGGGGTTCCCTACCAAGTATGCCGGCTTAAGTCCAATAGATGTAAAGAAAGCTCATGATACAACGCAATCTGTATGGTTCTAGACTGAAGTTACCGTTATCACCATGAGTAAAATGGAATGGTCCCCCAGTAATGAAAGTGACCGTGCAGTCCAAACTAATGGCAAGGAAGATGACCGCAATATGGCATAAAATGCTTGGAATGCTGCCATCCGAAATAAGTATAGTGGAGTTAGACACCCGGCCACAAATGTACAAGGCAACAAAGCACAAGAGGTTTATATTTGCGACCATGTGAACTCGCAGTTCAGAATCGGGACACTGTCATAACACCCCGGTAGCTGAAGGAGTACAAGGTTGTCATCCACCTGCTGACACTGAGTACTCTGCGCAACCACCCAGCATGGCCACAACGCCCGCGACGACGGCCCTCCAAAAACCCACGGTAAGCTGACGCCATATAGGTCAGCATAGAACATCCTCCGAATTCGGCATCCAAAAACAAGCTTCGATTTCCAGGAGCCAAATCTGCCTTAAAAACAGCGTAAACATACTTTTCAAAAAGCCAGCTGAACTCCGAATGTGTTAGACAGCCAAGCCTTGGAACCTAGGCATGGTCACTGAAACATGTTTAAACACGGAGATTGCCGATGTTGAGATCGCTCTACCCGACAGGGCTTCCGTTCGGAACACTCGAGTTTATAGAGAATGCGGTGTGCTACGGTACTACGGACCTAACCTGTACATAGGTATCACCAAGGATCCAGGCATGTAAGCTATAGACTCTCTGTGGTACCGCCTGCAAATGAAACGTGGTGTTGTGTGCTTACTTGGTCGGAGTATGTTGTGTATAATTGATAAAAAAATAATATCTAATTGCATATTCAGTATTATGACACAATATGCTAAATCCTTTGAGTTTACTTTTTTAACGCTTAACTATCACACGATCAAGAATCCACAGTTGGATTCACCACGGAGCTCCATCGTGCGTTGCCCTAACATTCCTCTCCAGCACACGTGGTAACGATACCGCATTTTTAGACAGTACAAGGGGCACTTGTGCACCTTGTCAACACACATTTGTCCCTTTACTTCTTTACCTTCTCTTCGAGTGCCAGTAAAGGCGCAAGCAAGTAGCTAAACGGACATGGCAACTATGTCGGCCTGAACTAACCTCACTTAATTACTAAAGAGTAAAGTAAACGTAATCGGCGTCCCACAACGTTCTCCTAAAAGTTCAGTGCATACACTAGTTCTGACAGCGCTACGCGTTACAAATTTAGTAAACAGTGGTATTTTTCTCTGTGAACTTGTATGTTCCATTGTAGTCACTTTAACTTCCATCAGGCTCGAAGTTTAACTAGGCCATTGTGGTGATACACAACTACTGGTAAGACACGCTCCATGTTTGGGAGAAACGTTGATTTGCATCCATCCTCCAGTATGCTACGCTCTTTTCCTAGCTTGATGTTTCTGTCGAAGGGATCTCAAACCACTCAAGCAGCAGTTTCCGGAAAGGGCTTGAAGTAGACAGTCTTACACACTCTGTTTATACTACTCACTAGTAGTGCATAGAATTAAGAACATGGAGAAGAGGTTTCGAGTCACACGGGCCGTGTTCGGTCCGTAGGGAAGCCAACGGTAGCTAATCGCTTAGCACAGTGGTTCTCAAGCTGGAGATAATTACCCCCAAGGGGGTAAGAGGAAATTTAACGAGGGAAGGGGTAAGTATAACTGCGATGATTTGGTGACCAATTGGTAGCCGAGCAAATTTATAACATCGTTTCAAAACATTTAACTAATAACCTAACCACTATGGATTAGGCATCAGTGAATAATCATTCGTGAGGGGTCAGTGAACTAGACAATTTTAGGCAATAAATTTTATTGTCCAAAGTACGGACACTAGCGTGCGAAGTAGAGCAGCTGGATGGCTCTTCTATCGCCTCGCTTGTCGATCGTTGTTCTTTTGATTTATACAGTCGTTCGCCGGGTGGAAGTATAGAATCGAGTGAACAAGGAGCAAGCGGATGTTGACAAGTTAGAATGGACATTAAAGGCGATTAAAGTTCCGGACCTATCCATGCAGAGTGGTGGTGGGAAGCTGCTATCCATGAAGGAATAGGAAGGATTGTTGAAACAAATGAGAATCCACTGACGTCTGTTCATGTTTGATGGGGGATCACACACAAAAGGGTCCTAAGAGGTCTGGTATCGAGATAACAGCAATCGTTACCAAATGCACAAAACATTTGGTTTGGAGTAACACAAACAAGGCAGGTAGATTAGAGGCCAGCGGTCCTTAAGTGTTGAGTTGATCACCTTCATCTACAGGTGATTACGACGCGAAGCAAGGGCGATTGATTAAGTGAATTCTGTGATTTTTAATATCGATCATAATGAGTTTATTTGCAAATGTTTACCATAGAGTCACCAGCGTTGCAGTCACTGGCATTGACTAAGATATATATATATATATATATATATATATATATATATATATATAGATAAACACAAACTGGATAGCTTTATTTTAGGAACCAAGTCCTTTGAAATAATGCGGTCCTACAAAGAAGCCTTTCTGCAGTGTGGCTTTACTGATTCAGACGTTATAATTGTTGAAAACCCCAGTGTTTTGTGAGGCAAAGTGCTCACGGCAGATTATGAAAACCGGAAACTTGAAACACCACTTTGAACGAAATCATTCCCATTTCTTAGGAGATATTACATCTTCAGATAGCAAAAAGTTGCCCTAAACTATGCGCGCATAGATACATCGGGTTACTTTTTACTCAGTTGACTCTGGCCTTGACGCTTTCCGTGCATCGCCCTTTGAATCGCCGAGAACCAGAAACCACATACAGTAGAAGAGATTCTCCGTAAACCTTGCATACTGGATGCGGTAAATTTCATTCTTGGAGAGTAACATGCAGAAAAGCAAAGTATGGTATCACTTTCTAACAACACCACTAAAAGTCGTACCAAGGACATGAGTAAGAATATTTTGAACACAGTGCATAAAGCAATGAAGTCGTCTATTCTTCGCAATACAGTTAGATGAGTCGACCGACGTAGCATTTAGTTTCGACCTTATAGTGTATGTTGGGTACATAAAAGACCATGGCTTCAATGAAGAGTACTTGTAATCAGAATCACTAGACACCATTGCACGTGGCGACGAGGTCTTTCGTACAGCGCAGAATTTTGTCCAGGAAAAGAATTTGCAGTGGTCGGAGCTGGTGGGTGTCTGTGCAAACGGAGCAACATCCATGTTGTGCATTCAATCCGGATTCCAAAAACTAGACAAACAAGTTGCTGCGCACACTGCCTTCAGTCACTGCATTATGCATCGTCATGCTTTAGCGCTGAAAACTCTTCCACCTGTTGTGCTGGACGCATTTGCCCAGGTAGTGAAAATTGTGAATCTCATCCGTGGTAGTGTAACAAAAATAGTAGACTTATCAAATAGTTGTGAAATGAATTTGGAGGCAAATTCCACGTGCTGCTATTCCACACAGAAATATATTGCTTATCACGAGGCAAGGGGTTGCACCCAGTGCTGGAGCCTTGAGAAGAAGTTGCTGTCTTTCTGGAAAGGAAAGAATTGTACAAGGATAAGGGGAAGGGGTTACAAGTCTAAATAACCAACTATGCATTAAGTACTGAAATGACAGCTCTATCGGATTTCTTGGGAGAAGTAAATGCGGTTAACCTCGGCTTGCAAGATAACATGACGAATATTTTTAAGGCTCAGGAAAAGGTTTACTTCGTAAATTGTATTTTCACTAGCGCATAGCTGGTGTTGACGACGTTTCGATGTTCCCAGAATTAACAATGTTATTAGTTGGGAGAAATGCAAAACGCGCCTCCACAGATCAACTTACTCTCCACTTGTCATCAGTGGTAGATTCTATCAGCTAATATTTTTCTGATTTGTAAACTTACCAAGTAAATGCTTGAGGGCTAAGAGCAATTCTAGTGGATGAAGGAATAATTCCAGATATGGAACTTGAAGTCAAAGCACAATTCCTCGGACCATGCGAAGACCACACACTGAAAATAAATTATTAAAACACATGAGTAGCAAAATTTTGACAAGGATTGTTGACGAATATTCATTGTTATCGGAAAATGCATTGAGAACACTTATCCCTTTCGCCATAACTTGTAGGTGTGAAAGTGGAATTTCGATAATGGTGACAATGAAAACTAAAGCAAGGAACCGAATAAACATGGAGCATGACTTACGACGTGCATTGGCTGACACAGCACCAAAACTAGTGGAAATTGTTATAACTGGGTACTAGTGACCGCCTAATTAGGGTACATCACCGGTTGACTTAAAAATTGCTCAAAATGGTTGTTTTCATTCGTATGGCCGAGAGTAATTTAAAGTCTATTCATTTTCCTTAATTTGAGGCAAAAATGCAATAGTTAATAGATGGCTTTTCATACCAACATTTTTCGGTGTAGTTGTCTGCAGTGGACCCTCTCTGTGGGCAGAAAACCTCAAAATGTTTGAGAACTACTGGCCTAACACATCACCCCTGTCTGTACACCAAAGTGAAGTACACAGCACCATCAAAGCCACACCGTACAAGCAGTCATGTACTACAGGACATAGTTCTGACAAAAGCAGCGCGCCTGAAGCCGATGCAAACTCCATCGAAGACAAGCTGCTAGACGACCGAATACGGTGTGACTCCCAGTGTCAACTAAGAGAGGTCAAATCTAGGCCGGCAAGTTTAGTGCACCTAGTCCATCATCCAGATTCAGTACACCACGGTGAAGCGCGGGTACCCCAAGTAACGTTTCAATCATGAACTAATGTAGGGACATTTCTCTTGTCAGCCACTCACCTCTGTACCACTACATGCACTGTTCGAATTTTTCCAGATCTTTCTTGGAGCGAACGTCAGAAACACAAAAAAAATGCTGATGACCTCCGCAAACAAAAGACTTAAATTCGATCATTGTCAACTGTGTTCCTGAGTTAAAGACATCAAGCGAGTTAGAGGCTCAAGAGCATGATTGGGATGAGTGGCGCTTCATCCTTGAAGTGCTCGCACTTGAAAACGTTATCGCCAAGTTGACACCAGGGTTACTTTATCACCCAACTACAATGGAGTGGTCTCGGAGCGATGAAAGTAAACTTGTAGTCCAAACCAGTACTAGAAAAGGTGATGGAAAGATGACACAAAATGTGTGTAAAATTCTGCCATCTGATATACGCATAGAGGCAAGGGACAGCCGACCTAAATTGAAAAACTAACACTGAACAGGCAGTTCACCTGTGTGGCCCGGTCAGCATAAAACTGGGAACCGGGACACTGTCATAACACCCCGCAGTTGAATGAGCTCAAGTTTACCATCAACTTGTGATACTGAGTACTCTACACAGCAACCGGAATGGCGCTGTCGCTTGCGTTGGCATTCCTCCATAATCGAAGGCAAGCCGATACCGTAATGGTCGGCATAGAATTTCACCAGAAATCGTTATCCAACAACACGTTACCTGTATTCCAGCGCACAAGAACTTCGCAGTAAGCCAACTGAACTCCGTATTCGTCAGACACTCACGCCTTATAACATAGTCATGACCACTGAAACATGACTGAAAACGGAGATCTCCGACGTTGAGATTCCTCTGCCCAGCAGGACTTCTATACGAAACGATCGAACCAGCAGAGCTGGAGGAGGACTCCTGTATGGTGCTTCTCACCTGCATGTCGACATCAGCGACAAGCAAGATATGCAAGTTGTCGATTCT